>CBVK0100911539.1:0-10407 GCA_900067695.1 Picea abies
ATGGGACGTTGGTAAATTAAGGAATGTGCGCTTTGATAGATAATCTTAGGCTTGACATCTGGCTCGTGCGAAAGCACAAGGGTTTTTTTAAATTGAACGTGGAAATGCTTTCGATGGTTATGGGCCTTTTGCTAGATTCCTCTTATCCACCGGAAAGGTCAACTTTTGGTGGTTAACAAGTCATTTGATAGACCCCTTTAACCACCGTAACCTGTGATTTTAAAATTTGAAATCCAAGACCAGAAGTGATGATTCTTTCGACTTTAGACTTCAAAAATAGACCATCTAATGTACTCTAAAAAATTTAGAAACAAATCATTTTGACTCATTCCTATCACCTAAAATTTGAAAACTTAGCAGTGTAATTTTAGGAGATAACAGAACTTTTGAAGAAGGGGTATATACACCCAAGTGTGTCACCTTCGGGTGCCCTAGTGTTATTTGTGAAATAGAAGGATGGAACCTTGAGGTTTTGCATTGATTTCATCCAGCTGAATAAGGTGATTGTGAAGAAAAAGTGTCATTTTCCAAGGATAGATTATCTTTTTGATCAATTGAAGAATGAAAATATATTCTCCAATATTAACCTCAGATCATGTTATCATCGAGTGAGAATTAAAGAAGAGGATATCAACAAGACATCATTTAGAAAAAGGTATGGCCATTAAGATTTCAACGTGTTACCATTTGGGTTGTCAAATGTACCAACTATCTTCATGCGTTTAATGAATGGTATTTTCATAGATTACTTAGATAAGTTTGACAATGTATTTTTGGATGACATACTTATTTACTCTAAGTCTGAAGAAGAGCATGATCAACACTTGAGAATGGTGCTACAAGTATTGATGGAGCATCAACTATATACAAAGTTGAGCAAGTGGCCATTCTATCAAAGGAAGATTCACTATTTGGACCATATCATTTCATAGGAAGGGATAGTTGTGGATCTGAAAAATATAAGAGCCATTGAGGGATGGATAGTTATAAACAATGCCTCAGAGGTGAGATCTTTTATGGGACTTGTAGGATATTATAGAATATTTAATGAATATTTTTCAAATATTGCACACCTAATCACATCTTTGCAAAAGAAGGGTCTGACATTTGAATGGACCTCTGATTGTGAAAAATGTTTCCAACACTTGAAGAGTCTGTTGACAAGTGAACCAATTTTGAGGATTGTTGATCCAAATGAAGATTTTTTTGTGTACTACACTGATGCATGCATGGAAGGGATGGGAGGATTCCTTATTCAAAATGAACATGTGATATGCTACAAGTCAAGGAATTTAAAAGAGCATGAGAGACACTATGCCACCCATGATTTAGAATTGGAAGCCATAGTGCATGCCTTGAAGATGTGGAGGTACTACCTCATGGGAAAGAGATTTGAGTTGAGGACAGACCATAGTGGTCTAAAATATTTGTTTGGAAAACCAACTTTGATTGCTAGAAAAAATAGATGGTTGGATTTCCTTAGTGAGTATGGCTTTGATATAAATAATATCAAAGGTAAGGAGAACAAGGTGATTGATGCACTCAGCGGGAGGGTGCATGAAATGCATACTACATCCATTAGCATGTATAAATCTTATTTGAAGGACAAAATTTTGGAAGCTTCAAAATTAGATCAGCATTACATGGAGACGAAGGAAAAGTTACAAGAAGGTAATAATCAATAGAAAATTCAAGATTATGAGCTAAGGGAGGATGGAATCCTCATGTATAAAGGAAGACCATATGTACCTAATTTTTTAAGAGATGAAAATATAGTGCTAAGAGAGATGCATAATGTGCCATATGTTGGGAACCTAAGTTACTACAAGACAAGTGCAATAGTCAAAAGCCAATATTTTTTGCTAGGTATGAAGAAAGAGGTGGTTGAGTATATTTCTAGATGTCTAGAATGTCAGAAGTTCGAGGTTGAGCATAGACATCCAACTGGGTTGCTACAACCATTGCCCATTCCAGAATGAAAATGGGAAGTGGTGACAATTGATTTCATCACCAAGATGGCTAGAACAATGAATTAGCATTATTCCATGATGGTGGTAGTGGATAAGCTCACTAAATATGCTCACTTTATTCCCGTAAATCCCACTCACAAGGAAGCCAACATCGCAGATATTTATATGAGGGAAATTTTCAAGATTCATGGTGTGCCTAAGAAAATTGTTTATGATAGAGATCCCAAGTTCACATCAAAATTTTGGAAGGTATTATTTAAAGGATTTGGGACACATATGAATTTTATCACAACATATCATCCAAAGTCAGATGGGAAAACAGAGAGGGTCAATCAAGTGATTGAAGATCTATTGAGGATGTATGTGATAGATAAACCATCAAAATGGGAAGATTACCTACACTTAGTTGAGTTTGTTTATAATAATGGGTGCCATGCATCTTTAAAGATGATCCCATTTGAGGCATTATATGGTAGAAAGTGCACCACACCAGTGAGTTTGGATAACCCATCAAATAGAGAAATGGTTGGGCCATAATTTCTTAGGGAAATGGAGGAACATATGGTGAATATTAAGAAGAACTTAAAGACTACTTAAGACAAGAAGAAATGTTATGTGGATAAATGTAGAAATCATAGAGAGTTTAAAGTGGGTGACCATGTCTTCTTAAAAGTGAAGGACAAGAGAATTTCCTTGAAGTTGGGGAACTATGAAAAACTATAGTGAGATACTATGGACCCTTTGAAATCTTGGAGAGGATTGGTCCTCTTGCATACATTATTGCACTACCTACATCCATGTGCATTCATAATGTATTCCATGTGTATTTACTTAAAAAGTATGAGCTTTATGTTGGTGATGTAATTGATTGGAATGTGATCCAGGTGCAGAAAGAAGAAGACTTATGAGTATAGTCGGTGTGCATATTGGATTGAAAATTCAAGTTTATCTGAAATCAAGTAATAGGGATGGTAAAGATCCAATAGATATGTTATGGTCCTGCAGATGCAACTTGGGATCATGAAGATTCCATGTAGGTGGAGTACCCACATCTTTTTGAAGGATTTTTAAGATTTTAATTGTGCATGTGTATATAATGCACTGAGGACAATGCATAAATAAAGGGGATGTGAATGTAATACCCTAGGCCAAACCCAAATTGTAATGTACATATAGGCTGGTGAGATAGGAAATTTTGGGTCAGAGTGCTTTTGTATATGTATTTTGAGGCCAGAGTACCTATGTGGTTATTATCATTTTAATATGTAATCACACTAGGATATTAATAAAAATACATCATTGTTTCAGAACAACCATACAAAAAGAGTATGGGGGGATAGAACTCCACTAGAATGAAAGGAGGATAAGGGTCTAAAAATAGGGGCTAATCCAAGGGGGCTTAAGTCAAGGAAATATTAGATTAATATTTCCTATTTCCTAAAGTCTAAAGTATGGGACATTTATTTATCCTAAGTTCCTAATGATGAGGGATGCATAACCCAAGTGGGGGCAAGGTAGTTCCCAACATGATAAGTGTCAAGTAGGGAACATGCATACTTAAAGTAAAAACTTGGTACATTTTGGGATCACTCTCTACATTTTGGGATCACTCTCTCATTATTCACTCACTCACTCTTGTCATACGTACACTCTACAATCCATCATCCATACTTGTACTTGGGAAATATTTGCAAGTGAATTGTAACCAGTAAACCAGGTAATCCGAGCAGAAAAAACAAGTTCTCAGGCCTGTGTGTATCCTGAGAAGTGGGTTTTTAGGTCAGTTATCATTCTTTCCAGATGAGAGAATTACTAGGAATTATTTCCCTATGTGCTAGGCTGCAGCTACAGAGCTCTGAGACTTTCTATCCATATTGTTGTTGAAGACCTGGAAGAGAAGTGGGGAAGTCGAAGGACTATTGAGAAGAGAAGGAGCACACTTCCTAGGGTGGGACAGACTGTGGGGAATGAGAGTTTGTAGGATGGTTTCTAGAGTTGGCACCTTATTCTGAGAATTTATGTTGTTATTATACCTTAGCCTAGGTTAGGAATCCTTTTCCCTAGTAGTGTTTTAGCCCCAACTCAAGGGTGACCTGCTGCTGAGATTTTATGAGCAGCGGAGTCTATGGATGGGAGGGAAGTCTGAGGTTTGCACATTGTTGGTGACTTATTTAGAGCCATAGTAACTCCATGAACTCCAACCAGAAAATCAGTCTCTTCAACATCACAACTCAAATCTTCAGGACAAATTGCAGACACAGGAACACAAGCATAACCAAGAGATCGAAATTTTCCTTCATGGGGTTAATAGAAACACCAGACATATCAACCTGCTTATTCAACATTTAAGAAATCCCCTCCGTCGTCCTCAGCATCCTGCAAACTCAATCGAATCAATCGATTTAAGGCTTCCTTCAACCTTCCATTCAGAAGGTCTCAATGAACAAAACCATCCCCCTCTACACCCAATGCAAGATCTAGCAAGGCACAATTCAGAATACAGAATTCCTCCTCCAGTAGTAGTTCAAGAAAATATCCAGGAATATGCATAAGCATCTCACAATTTCTAACCAGGTTTCTTTAGATGGATTATAATTTTTTGTTTATTTTGTCTTCATATGTATCCATTTTTACATGATAGCTCAGTAGTTCTTTTTGGAGCATTTTTAAGATCACCATCAAAATACAACAGTCCTCTCAGAGAGAAATATGGACACAGTTCACAGAACTACCATTTTTTGCCTCTATGTAACGTGCTTCAGCACAAAACATTTTTAATATAAATCTCCAACAAAGAAAATAATTAAGGTTCTAAGGGAAGATAATGGTGGAGAGTTTTGTGGGAATGAATTTGAAGAATTATGTAAGAAGTGTGGTATAGAAAGGAAAAATACTACTCCATATACACCTCAGCAGAATGGAGTTGTAAAAAGGATGAACAAAACATTGATGGAAAAAAGAAAGGTGCATGCTCAGTGGTGTCGAGCTAGGCCAAGAATTCTGGGCAGACGTAGTGGGTACTACATGTTACCTGGTCAACAGATCACCCTCATCAGCGTTGGATAACAAGACTCCACAAGAGGTATGGACTGGTAAGGAACCTTCTCTCACACATATCAAGGTATTTGGCTATGATGCATATGTTCATGTTCCAAAGGAAAACATGAGTAAGCTAGATAAGAATCTGAAAAGTGTATCTTTATTGGATACAAAGATGGTATCAAAGGTTATAAGCTTTGGAACCCAGAAACTAAGAAGGTAGTGTATAGTCGAGATGTGGTATTTAGAGAAATGAAGGATGTTGTTAAACAGGAAGTCCTACAAAGTAAGGAAGAACCAAAGAAAATAGAATTTGATTTAAAATATGATGAGCCAGACTCTACAGAAGAACAGGAATCAGAAGAAGAAGATTATCATACTCCAGTATTGAGGAGATCGGTTCGTGAAAGAAGGCTACCGAAAAGGTATACTCCATCTGATTTCCATTCAAAATTTTCTTTGTCTATTATTGATGATGATCCTAGAACTGTCAGGGAGGCAGTGGATTCAAAGGATGCAAATCTCTGGAAAAGGGCCATGAATGAAGAAATAGCATATTTGGATAAGAATGAGGCTTGGGATCTAGTGGAGTTGCCAACTGGAAGAAATCCCATTGGAAGCAAATGGGTATTTAAAAAGAAGTTGAATGCAGAAGGAAAAGTGGAGAAATATAAAGCTCGGTTAGTAGCAAAGGGTTATTCCCAGGTTGAGGTAATTGATTTTGATGATATTTTTTCTCATGTTTCCAGGTTAACCTCCATAATATTTATGTTATCTGTTGTTGTCGCATTTGATTTTGAAATAGAACAAATGGATGTGAAGACAACATTCCTACATGGGGATCTGTAAGAAGAAATCTATATGAAGCAACCAAAAGGTTATGTTGTGAAGGGAAAGACGGAGCTTGTATGCAAGCTGAAAAAGTCCCTGTATGGTTTAAAACAATCACCAAGAATGTGGTATCAAAATTTGATACTTATATGTTGGGACTAGGCTGCATAAGAAGCAAAGAGGATCATTTTGTGTATTTTAAATTAATTGGTGATCATTTGATTTAATTGGTCTTGTATGTGGATGGCATGTTGCTGATAGGAAACAACAAGGAGATTATCTAGGATGTGAAAACTCAATTTTCCTCTAAATTTGACATGAAGGATCTTGGTGCATCAAATTTCATTTTGGGCATCGAAACTAAAAGAGTTCGGAAAAGGAGGAAACTCTGGTTAAATCAGAGAAAATATGTTGAAACAATATTGCAGAGGTCTAATATGCACAAACGTAAACCAATCAAGGTTCCTATTCCTGTTGGTGTAAAGTTATATGCGGATCAGTGTCCCAAGACACATGAAGAGGAGGAGGACATGTATTGTGTTCCATATGTGAGTGAAGCTGGCAGTTTGATGTATGCAATGGTATGTATTAGACCGGACATTGCACATGAAGTGGGAGGTTTGAGCAGGTATATGTCAAAACCAGGGAAGGAGCATTGGACAGTAGTAAAAAGGGTTTTAAGGTATTTGTGTGGCACTGCTAGCTATGGATTGTACTATGAAGGAAGACTGGGATTGGACAGAGTGGTGGATATACATGGCTTTGTGGATGTGTAAAGTTATATGCGGATCAGTGTCCCAAGACACATGAAGAGGAGGAGCACATGTCTTGTGCTCCATATGTGAGTGCAGTTGGTAGTTTGATGTATGCAATGGTATGTATTAGACTGGACATTGCACATGAAGTGGGAGGTTTGAGCAGGTATATGTCAAAACCAGGGAAGGAGCATTGGACAGCAGTAAAAAGGGTTTTCAGGTATTTGTGTGACACTGCTAGCTATGGATTGTACTATGAAGGAAGACTGGGATTGGACAGAGTGGTGGATATACATGGCTTTGTGGATGCAGACTGGGCTGGAGATCTAGATCATAGGAGATCTACAAGTGGGTATCTTTTTAACCTGTTTGGGGGAGAAGTTAGTTGGATGAGAAAAAGACAGGTTGTAGTGACACTTTCAACTGCAGAAGTTGAATACATGGCAGCCACTCACGAAAATAAGGAAGCATTATGGTTACACAGATTTTTTTTAGGTATTGGGTTTGTACAACAAGATGTAAGGATAGATTGTGACAGTCAAAGTGCAATTTTTCTGGTGAAGAACCCAGTTCATCATTCAAATACAAAGCATATTGATATTCAATATCACTTTGTGAGAGACATGGTTGAACAAATGAAAGTGTTACTAATGAAGTTGGACACTTTGAAGAATGTTGCAAATTCATTAACAAAATCTATTATCACTGAGAGGTTCTCTTGGTGTAGAGGACCCATGGACATTGTTTCCCTAGATTATTGACTATGTAACCCCCTGTGTGCAAAGAAAACAACAAGTGGGAGAATGTTGGGTATGTGTTATACTATTTTTCAAGTGTGCAGGGGGTTTTGAGGGGGGTGAATTCCCCCTTGCACAAGGGTTTGGGGGCAGCGCCCCCAAGAAAAAAAATTATGCCTCGAGAAATGTGTCACATATTTAGGTGGTTTTTCAGCACATGGTTTTTGATGATGGTTTTCTATTTACGGTTAAGGAATTAGGGTTGTGGACTAATCCAGGTCATTAGGTTAGGGTTTTGGATGTCGTTGGCTCCTATATGTATAATGTATTGTAAACAATGTAACAAAGATGAATGAATATAGAATATGTTGGTTTTCCCGGTTTGGGTTTCCAGGGGAAACATCTCTGTGTAATGTTTGTATTTTCCATTGTATATTTTTTGTTCTTTTACTGAATATTGTTTGCAGTAGATATTGTACAAGTTTAAAATCTAAAATAACTACATTCCTACTTGAACCTATCTTAATATTTGGGTAAGAAAGTTGCAGAAGTGGAGGGGAAAATGGATAGGGAGGTTAGGGTTTTGACTCTAGCACAAAAGTTGATAGCCTGACATTCGATGGTATGGGTCCTAGGTGCCCTCAGGAGGGGAGTAGTTAAGGGGTTGCAGGGCTCAACTAGATGCCAAAAATATAAGGGGTATCTACTGGAAAATCCCAGATCGATGTATGGTTAGAGTTGTTATTGTAGACCCTTTATTACTACACATGTATAGGACAGTAAAAGATTTTAATGGAGGGTGATGTGTCGTTCTTCACTTATGGGATGGAGGAGGAGGATTGGTGGAGCCAGGTCAGCCAACTAAAAACTAATGAGACGTACCGACAGGATTTGAATGAGTACATAAAGGAATCAAATCAACTGGAGGTGAGAGATATTTCCTTTGAGATGGAAGTAAATGCAAGTACCTCTCTTTGGACATATGGCATCCCTATTGATGGATCAAATGACAAGCGATTGATTGGAAATATTGATGATTGCTTTTCCTCAAAAGATGCTAGGTTTGTGAAACCACGAGAACCTATTGTATCACCATCCCAGGAGGATTTTTCCTCACTACGGAAGGCTGGGGGTGAGAGGAAGAATAGGGAACCATATATCGATGTGTAGGGACCAGAGATTAGAGCGCACGTTGGGTTTTGGTTAGGGGTGCAGGGGCAGAAGGCTGGAGGAGGGGAAGTTTTTTTAGAAAAAAATATTGGAACGCAGGCCAAGATAACTCCTTCTCTGCAGGCTTGTGAGGGAGTTGGCTATTGCAAGGAGCCAGTGGAGGGAGATTTGAAGAGTATTTCTTTAGGTAAAGGTGGTGGTGGTGAGAAAAAGGTCGCTTGTGCAAAAGGGAATGCATGTGATGGGGCAGGATTTCACAAGGTAGTGAGGGAGGGATTAAAGAAAGGAGACTCAAAGGCTTGGAGAGTCAAGGCAAAGAATCCCACCATGAATCTTGGTAGGGATTTCGGGTTGAGGGAGGTCTCACAGTTGTCCCTCCATGCGCTCTTTGGTCGCTTTAGTTACTGGTCTTTGGTAGCTAAGGATATTCTTCATTATGTGGAAGAGGTCTGGAAACCTCTTTTTGGATATACTCCTGTAGTTTATACCATGGTAAACAGATGGTTTTGTTTATTTCTAAAGTCTTCGAAAGATGGTACGTCTTTATTGGAAAGGGTATGGATATATACAAAAGGAAGTCTAATGTTGAAGCGATGGACACATTTATTCAACCCAGAGAAAGACCATTTACGTTTCCACCATATTTGGGTGTTGTTGTCAGGTTTCCCTTTAGCATTCTGTAATTTGGAGGCATTCAAGGAGATAGGAAACTCCGTAGGAAAATTTATGTATGTGGATCCACAACACCTCCCTAGACTGGATAGGCGTGTTGGGAAATTATTGGTGGAATTAAACTTAAATTTTGGTCTTCCAGCAAAGGTGGATATCGATTGGCGTGGTTTTGTACATCAACAAAGACTTGAATATGTCAGGATTATTTTTAGATGTGCAACCTGTAAGGAAATGGGACACCTACACCATGGTTTCCCTGGGATTCGAAAGGTATTTCCTCCCTTCAACTCTGGTTTGGATCCTGTTCTAGAAGAAGTGGCGCAACAAACTTCCTTAAGTGATGCTTTAGTTGAAGATGCATAATCCCTTCTCTCGAAGGATTTGGAAACTGTCTCAGATCTGGGTAAGTTAAAATACCTATGTTCCAGCTTTTTTTCCACTTTATCTATTGTTGATTGTCTTAGGATTAGGGGTTTTGGGTTGGAAACCTCCAGCAAACTATCTTCCCCTGATATTTGTTTAACTCTGCTCATTTCCCTACATCTCGTAGATGCGGTTGGGGGTCCCATGTTGCCTGGTTGGGAGGGGTTAATTTTAGCGTTTGAACCTGCATGTAACATTTATGGATATTCGGGTGTGACTATAGTCTCGAACGAGTTGTAATTGTCAGGGTTTAAGATTAACAACTCACTGAGAGGGAGGAATGTTGTCTCACTAGATCAAATTTTGAGTTATGTAAATCTAGAGTTTCAGACTTTGGGGATGGATAGTAGGGTCCACCTGGGTGATACCTCAATCCCCACAGGAGTGACTTGTTCTCCTTCAGTGTTGATTAATGCTTCTAAAGGTTGTTTTGAGGGATAATTTTTTCCTCACAGCAGGTTGTCTTGTGTAGTTTCAGGGGATTCGGGAGGGTTGAGTGATTTGGATAAGTCCTCGATTTCATTTCTCGTCCTTTACAAGTCGAATGCCTTGCTTCCAGGTTTTCCTTCTTTAATTTCGAGCCTTGAGACTCATTCCTGTGAGGAGGTGGAGGGGTGGGATGTGAATACCCTTGAAGGTGTTAGAAAAACAGGACTGTGGAGCATTAAAATAAAGAAAATGTAGAAACAAAACACAGAAGATACACAATAAAATAGAGACACGGATTTACGTGGTTCACCCAATGCAGGCTATGTCCATGAGATAAATTTCCATGTCCTTCCTTTATTATTATCCAACAAATGAAGGGAT
>CBVK0100911540.1:0-10407 GCA_900067695.1 Picea abies
TGTATGAAAGAATTGAGAAGGAGTTGAAGGAGATACAACAAGCCATCCATTCGAGTCGCACAGTACCTACTGCGCCTTCTTCGTAAAAAAATGCAAAATTGGGGGATGATACCGCCCAATTACGAAGGCTAGCAGATGCAACAAAGGCTCCACTTCATCGAGTCCATGAAGAGAAGGAAAAGGCTACAGAAGCCTTGAAGCAGGAAAAGGAGGAGGTCATGGAGAAACTATGAGTTGCGCAGTCCTTGTAACCACCTACGAGAAGGAGAAAGATGAAATTCGGGCGATGTTAGAGGAGGACAATGCAATGATATAGACAGAAAAAGACCAGTTGCTCGCATAGCATATTGTGGTCAAAGAAGCAGTGACTAAAGCACTTCGCTCTATGTCAGGCTTGGAACAGGAGGAACCAGAGTCAGTCGATATGTAAGTGGGGAAGCTCGTTGAGGCCATTCAACAGCTTCAAGCACAGACAACGAAGTTAGAGATCCAATTAGTGCCGAGCACTCCGCAAGAAGTGCACGATCAAAGGGAGGAAGCAACCAAGAGAACAGTTGGAAGGATCAGGGAACTCGCCTTAGAATGTAAGAAATTGAGTGATCGTAGTGCATATACCTATGAACACCTCGTAGAATATCCAGAGCTGTGGAAATTGGAAGCACAGCTCCAGGAAACGAAGCAAAAATCATCCACCGTGCAAGAGAAGATTAAACTCCCCACTGCAGTCGAGAGAATGAAAATATCACAGGAATAACACACAGTTCAACAACAGGTTGCTTCCATCCAGAGCAGAGTTATGGAGGTTACACAGAGACTCCAGTCGGTGCAGGATGAAGCATGAATGATTTTTGAAGAGATCGAAGGACAAGGCTCACAACTGTATCAAATGGTTATGATAGTGGAACAATGCCCAGAAGGGTCTGTTATAGAGAAATTGATTTAAGCATTCGTCGAGCAGGAGGCTCTAGTGAAGTAGCAAGTCAAGGCATCTCGAGCTAAGCTTGAGGCCTTTGAAGGAGTGTTGCCCAGCTCTGAGTGACTAGGGATGAGCCACAGGTGAGTGTTAGGGGCCTATTAGACCTTGACCAAGTTTTGAGGAAATATTGGTCATGCTTGACCATTTTTGGGACTTCGACAAGCTGGACAAAGATGGAGCGCCCAGACGAAGATGGAGTGCCTAGGCGAAGCGGAGATCGCAAGATATCACTTGTTTTGTGGACCCAGCAAGGGGTTCATTAGGGATTTTGTATTAGGGTTTTGGGATGTGCCCATGGGTTTACCCATGATTAGGCCTTGTTGTAATTGTATAAATAAGTACTAGTGGAAGCTTAGTGCAAGAATGTGTTAGGGCTTGCAGAGCTAAGTGAAAGTGTTTTGTAAGTGGCTTTGTGTACATACATTATGTGTAAGGCTTTGTGCTACTGAGGAGTTGGCGTTGTGCCTTGAACTGTTTTTAGGAAGGAGGATCTGGTAAAAATCTCACAGATCTCTTATCCTCTGTGGAGTTTGGCTCTGTGGCTTTGTGCACAGGAGCGGATGAATGTGAGAAGCTTGAAAGGCTAATAAATAAGAAGAAGAAGTTGGTGGATGTAGACCCACACTGGGGTGAACCACGTATATCATGTGTCTTGATGTGTTTTTTGCGATGTGATTTATGTTGTTTTGTTGTTGTTATGTATAATGAATACACCTGATGTTGTAGCTTAGTGATTAATGATGTGAATGAATGTTAGATATGAGCTAATTCTATGTGATAAGTGATTGGAAATTTTAGATCTAGATTGTTACTGCACTGATCTGTAATAAGGGTTAATCTGTGATGTGAATAAGAATCATTATCTACTGCATATTGTTGGCCAAGTTCTCTATTAAGTGTTGTAATCATGGATCTGTGTCCCAGCTTCATTGTAGACACCTGAGTCCTGCAACCCCCCCACCTCTACCTCGGGTGAGACTTCATCTGCTTTGTAGGTGTTGCCGAAAGGGCTGGTAGTTAGGTTTTGTTGAAGTGTTGAACCCTGGGTTGCCCTTGTGCCAACAATGTTGTACCACCATTCCACTAAGGTAAACCACTTGACCCATTGTGTTTGTTTATCGGATGCAAAGCAATGAAGATATCCTTCTAGACATTTATTCACAATATCAGTTTTCCCATCAGATTGAGGGTGGTTAGATGAACTATGAGCCAAGTGAGTACCAAAAAAAGAAAATAATTCATTCCAAAAATTTCCCGTGAAAATTGGGTCTCTGTCACTTAAAATAATCTTAGGGACTCCATGTAGTTTTTGAACCATTTCCATGAATGTTGTTGCTACTGTACTTGCTTTAAAAGGATGGGAAAGAGAAAAAAAATGGGCATACTTTGTTAGTCGATCCACGACTACCATGATGACGTTCTTTCCTTCTAATTTTAGTAAACCTGTAATAAAATCCATGGAAACTTCTTCCCAACGTTGGCTTGTTATAGCTAATGGTTGTAGGAGACCTGGAGTCTTGATTGTCTCTCCCTTATTTTGTTGGCAGACCAGACATTCCGACACAAACTTTTGAACATCATTTTTAAGACCTTCCCAAAAAAAATCCTTCTTGACCCTATGGTATGTTTTCAAGAATCTTGAATGTCCCCCTATAGGAGAAGTGTGCAATTCCATAAGGATCTTTTGTTTGAGTTGGGAATTCTTACATATGTATAGGCGATCATGATACTATAACAAATCATTCTTCTATACAAACTTGTCTACTGAACATGGGTCTTCATGTATTTTTTTAATGATCTTGCATACCTCTTGATCTTGATTCCATTCTATCACTGCTTCTTCCACCAAATCCGATTGAGGGATAGAAATAACACATAATGAACCTTTTGTTTCTTCTTCTTTCCTGGAAAGGGCATCTATCACAACATTATGTTTTCTTTTTTTGTATATAATTTCAAATCCATAACCCAACATCTTTGCAACCTATTTTTGTTTCTCTTCTGAAGATAATCGTTTCTCCAAAAGTACTTCAAAATGTTATGATCTATTTTTACCTTGAAGTGTCTTTCTATTAGGTAGGGGCGCCATTTTTGAACTGCATGTAGTATGGCCAACATTTCTTTTTCATAAATGGATTTGACCAAGTTTTTTCCTTTAAGTTGGCTGCTTTCAAAGGAAAGGGGCCTCCATTCCTGCATTAAAACTGCACCAATTCCATAGCCTAAGGCATCACACTCCACAATAAATGTTTTTGTGAAGTCAGGTGTGGCCAAGACGGGAGTTGTACACATAGCCTCCTTAAGATTTTCAAAAGCTTTGGTTGCTTCTTCTGTCCAAGAAAATGCTTCTTTATTTAATAATGTTGTTAGAGGTGTTGCTATTTGACCATAGTTATTGACAAACTTACGGTAATATCCTGTCAATCCTAAGAATCCTCTAATTTTCTTCAAGGTTTCGGGAACTGGCCATTCCCTTATATATTTAATTTTGTTAGGGTCCACTTTTGCACCTTCATGAGATACAATATGACCCAAATATTCCACTTCTTGAACCCCAAAGGAACACTTGGAAGACTTTGCATAAAGTTGTAATACTATGTCAAAATGTTGTACATGCTCTTCCCAATATTTTTTATAGATCAGTATGTCATCAAAAAATAATAACACATTTTGTATGGAAGGGTTTGAAAATATAATTCATCAAGCTTTGAAATGTTGACGGTGCATTCGTAAGTCCAAATGGCATAACTGAAAACTCATAATGACCTTCATGTGTTCTAAATGTTGTTTTTTGAATGTCCTCCTACCTCATTCTGATTTGATGATATCCCGAAAGAAGATCCAACTTAATAAATAAAATTATTCCATGCAATTCATCTAATAATTCATCAATGACATGAATAAGAAACTTTTATTTGATGGTCATTTTGTTGATCTATTTATGATCTTGACACATACACCATGAAGCATCAGTCTTTGTAACAATCAATGCTAGTGAAGAGAAATAACTTTGGCTAGGTTGAATGATGTCGCCTCTAAAAGTTCTTGGATCATACGCTCAATCTCACTCTTCTACGCATATGGATACATGTAAGGACTAATTTTAGGTGGCACACTTCCTAGTTGCAAATAAATATCATGTTTGTTGGCACCCAAATTTTTGGATTAATCTTGTGCATGTTTACTAACAAAGTTGTGTGTGCCCATTCAAGTTTTTCACGCACTCAATTTAATGGATGAGGACTGGAAAGAAGTGTGCATCGAACCAAGTTTGGGTGTTGTGCACCAATTCTAAGGTTTACCGAATGTGCTCCAGTCCAATTTATAGAAGCGCACCAGAAATAAAGAAAATTCACGTCATAATCAAGAAGTGAATCACCAGGAAATCTCCCTGAATGATTACTACCAACAACACAAGGGAACGTGGATCCAACAAAAGATGACCCAACAAGGCAGTTAAGATTGACACGATTATAGAAAGAATACGTGGAATGTAGGAAGGTGACAGCATGAAAGACTATTAGTTAGTAGAACGAGTGGAGAAGAATTGTCAGAGACAGAGCTCTCGAGCAAAGAAAGATATAAAAAGGATCAACATCAACAAAAACATAGTTACTTGTTGAATGGATTGATGAATTTGTTGTTTTCATGATAGTTTCTGATGTCGGTCCAAGACTCCATGGTATTGTAATGTCTCTAATTGTAGTCAAAGTTTGTCCCATGTCTAAGTTCTGAAAGGATGTGCATGGTGTGATGTTTTATAAGTCTAGAAATTATCTGAGGAATACAAGACTTTGTTGCTACCATGTATGATTTTCTTAATGTATGTCTATGTTTGATCGAATGAGGAAGATAATAAAGTTACAAAAATTATGATCTATCATGTGCATGTATTGTTTTTACACATTAATAATAGTAATCTATCGAATATGGAATTTATGAACATCAAACCAAATGGATCGTTGTGTACTTATCCCTTCATCCCTAACACAAGACTAGATGGTCTTTGTGATCCTCATTGTGTCTTAGGTGAGACCTTCTTTGGACCTGACTGAAGATTGATATGTCGATGCGTTGGGGGTTTTGTTGGTCAACTATGGACGAACCCTCAATCTAAATCCCCCAACATTAAGAATAATGCACGCAAGCATGAAACGAAGCCATAAACGGTTCCGTTCTCGGGACCTAAAAGTCTTGTATTGAACGATAAAGGAAAAGAATGAGGTGGTATCCATCTCGAGAGAAAATTCAAGATTGGCTCACTGGAAGGGAGCATGAGTTTTCTGTGTGAGAGAGTCAAAGTCTGAGAATCATTGTGAAGAGATGGAACGATAAGTATCTCTACATTGATATGCATGAGACGTTCTTTTTGGAGTTTCCTTGTTTGTTATATAAATGGATGAAAAGACAAACTACTACCTATTCTATGTTACGGTATCTAGAACAAGTTGTTTGGGATCAAGCCACACTTGATAATTTGAAGGTATTAGACAATAAGTGGACTTGAGCCATTGATTTATGGTTTTCTTGAGTAAAGGAGGGATATATTTTTGAATATGTTGTGGAGTACACTAATTTTTTTGGTGAGGATGAAAGAAAGTTCACGAAAGGTCTGAGAAAATGAATGCTAGAAGAAATCCCACTCTCGATCAAGATGTTATTCATGGAGAAAGGGATGATGCACATGGAGCGTGAAAAGATGGTTGAATAGACTCCCCTAGCATTGTTAGGGACCTATCCTTCCTAACCCCTCACATAGGTAGAATAATACGGTTTACATGTAATAAAGTCTGACATTAGTTAATAAGTCCTATTTAATAAATGTGAACAAGTCAATGTAAGAAGACATAATAGAAGATTCCACTTCTAGAAAGATATTCCTCTAGAATGTTCTTTAGAAGATAGAATTAGTATAAATAAGAGTAGGAGGCATGAGAAATCTTTTTCTTGAGAATTATTTTAATAGAGCATTTCTATGCTAGAGGTTTCCCCCTCAAAGAGGAAAGTGAACATTTATTTTTATCAATAAAGGTATCATTTTTCGTATTGTGGTTCTCTAAATTTTGTCGTTCGCTAGTATTTTTTGTAGTATTTTTATTTCTGCTTATTATAATAGATCTGGTACTTAACAAGTGGTATCATATCACTTTCCTCTGCAGAAACTATGGGAATTTTTTTCCAGGATAGAGATGTGTATTCTTGACGTCTTTAAAGCACAAACATCTATCATTTAGCGGGTAAAATTTCGGCGGGGAAGACTACACGTAGTAAATACATATGGTTTCATGGGGTTTTCTACAAACCAATGTTTCACCTTTTTAGAAACCTCTATAACACATGTTGGTACCCGTCGAGTAGTAACGCATTAGACAAAATATGTACATAGCCATAACTCCCACATACTCTCAAGTATATAGGGAGTCCCCTAGGCCTCTTGAAACCAACCCTAGGTCAACTGATCGGACTCTTGACTACTATAGTGAGACTGAGAACAAAACTTGAGAAGATACTCTTTAGTAACTAGGTAATAAGGTAGTATGAATAAGGGTGCGATCAAGCCTCCATAGTTGGTTTCCTATGATATTGCATCGAGTATTATTGTTCGACCTTGCACGTATATCAGAAAGCTATAGCACATGTAAAACCCTTGTCTGTAGGAACCCTTTAAACTCTAACCCATGAGAAATAAAGAGAACAAAAAAGGAACAGACGAGATCTATTGTTGTGCAACCTTGCCTCCTGCTTTCTAGTTGTGAAATTCCTATAGAATTTTTCCTGTTAACAATTTGAGCCATTCACCATTGCAATATTCTTTAGGTTGGAGTATGAGTCTACAAGAAAAAACAAGAGTATAGTGGTCCTGCGGGCACCCTTATTCGGGACCTATCCCATTGGATTCCTCTCTTCTCCCTGATCACAGTGGTACCTATCATTTTAAGCCATTTTTTATGTGGACTTGGCCCCCTTCCAAACAACCTTATTTGGGACCTATCCCAATGTATTCCCCCTTTTTCACTGATCGTTGTGGTATCTATCACTTGTCAACCTTTTTATCCGTGGACCCAACCACCCGTATCTCCCAAATATTCCATTAGATTCCTCTTTTTTCCCTGATTATAGTGGTACCCTTCCCAAGTAACCCATTTCCATGTAGACCCACCCACCCCATTCATGTGTTTCACTTTCACCATGGAACACATCTACATTAATAATAGTAATCTATCGAATATGGAATTTATGAACATCAAACCAGATGGATCGTTGTGTACTTATCTCTTCATCCCTAACACAAGACTAGATGGTCTTTGTGATCCTCATTGTGTCTTAAGTGAGACCTTCTTTGGACCTGGCTAAAGATTGATAGGTCGATGCTTTGGGGGTTTTGTTGGTCAACTATGGACGAACCCTCAATCTAAACCCCCCAACATTAAGAATAATGCACGCAAGCATGAAATGAAGCAATAAACAGATCCGTTCTTGGGACCTGAAAGTCTTGTATTGAACAATGAAGGAAAATAATGAGGTGGTATCCATCTCGAGAGGAAATTCAAGATTGGATAACTGCAAGGGAGCATGAGTTTTCTGTGTGAGAGAGTCAAAGTTTGAGAATCATTGTGAAGAGATGGAAAGATAAGTATCTCTACATTGATATGCATGAGACATTCTTTTTGGAGTTTCCTTGTATGTTGTATAAATGAATGAAAAGACAAACTGCTACCTATTCTATGTTACGAGATCTAGAAATAGTTGTTTGGGATCAAGCCACACTTGATAATTTGAAGGTATTAGACAATAAGTGGACTTGAGCCATTGATTTATGGTTTTCTCGAGTAAAGGAGGGATATATTGTTGAATTTGTTGTGAAGTGCACTAATGTTTTTGGCAAGGATGAAAGAAAGTTCACGAAAGGTCTAAGAAAATGAATGTTGGAAGAAATCCCACTATCGATCAAGATGTTGTTCACGAAGAAAGGGATGATGCACATGGAGCGTGAAAAGATGGTTGAATAGACTCCCCTATCATTGTTAGGGACCTATCCTCCCTAACCCCTCATGTAGGTAGAATAATATGTTTTCCATGTAATAAAGGATGACATT
Organism: Picea abies; assembly: GCA_900067695.1. Taxonomy (NCBI): domain Eukaryota; kingdom Viridiplantae; phylum Streptophyta; class Pinopsida; order Pinales; family Pinaceae; genus Picea; species Picea abies. Next base: position 8,074 of record CBVK0100911540.1, read on the forward strand.
AGTTAATAAGTCCTATTTAATAAATGTGAACAAGTCAATGTAAGAAGACATAATAGAAGCTTTCTCTTCTAGAAAGATTTTCCTCTAGAATGTTCTTTAGAAGATAGAATTAGTATAAATAAGAGTAGGAGGCATTAGAAATCTTTGTCTTGAGAATTATTTCAACAGAGCATTGCTCTGCTGGAGGTTTCCCCCTTGAAGAGAAAAGTGAACATTTCTTTCTGTCAATAAAGGTATCATTTTTCGTATTGTGGTTCTCTAAATTTTTTTGTTTTGCTGGTATTTTTTGTAGTATTTTTATTTCTACTTATTATAATAGATCTGGTACTTAAAAAGTGGTATCATATCAATTTCCTCTGCATAAACTATGGGAATTTTTTTCCAGGATAGAGACGTGTATTCTCGACGTCTTTAAAGCACAAACATCTATCATTTAGCAGGTAAAATTTCAGTGGGGAAGACTACACGCATTAAATACAGACGGTTTCATGGGGTTTTCTACAAACCAATGTTTCACCATTTTAGAAACATCTATAACACATGTTGGTACCCGTCGATTAGTAACACAGTAGACAAAATATGAACATAGCTCTAACTCCTAGATACTCTCAAGTATATAGGGAGTCCCCTAGGTCTCTTGAAACCAACCCTAGGTCAACTGATCAGCCTCCTGACTACTATAGTGAGACTAAGAAAAACACTCGAGAAGATACTCTTTAGTACCTGGGTAATAAGGTAGTATGAATAAGAGTGTGGTCAAGCCTCCAGAGTTGGTTCCCTGAGATATTGCATCGAGTATTATTGTTCGACCCTGCACGTATATCAGAGAGTTATAGCACATGGAAAACCCTTGTCTATAGGAACCCTGTAAACTCTAACCCATTAGAAATAAAGAGAACAAAAAAGGAGCAGACGAGATCTATTGTTGCTCAACCTTGCCTTCTGCATTCTAGTTGTGAAATTCCTATAGAATTTTTTCTGTTAACAATTTGGGCCATTCACCATTGCAATATTATTTAGGTTGGAGTATGAGTCTACAAGAAAAAACAAGAGTATAGTGGTCCTGCAGGCACCCTTATTCGGGACCTATCCCATTGGATTCCTCTCTTCTCCCTGATCAGAGTGGTACCTATCATTTTAAGCCATTTTTTTATGTGGACCCGACCCCCTTCCCAACATCCTTATTCGGGACCTATCCCAATGTATTCCCCCTTTTTCACTGATTGCAGTGGTATCTATCACTTTTCAACCTTTTTATCCATGGACCCAACCACCCTTATCTCCCAAATATTCCATTGGATTCCTCTTTTTTCCCTGATTATAGTGGTACCCTTCCCAAGTAACCCATTTCCATGTAGACCCACCCACCCCATTCATGTGTTTCACTTTCACCATGGAACACATCTGCAATCAAGACCTTGAAACCCACCTCAATTTCACTCTAGACGCAAAAACAAAAAACATGAAACAAGACATGAAAAAGGACATGGAAGACATGAAATGGTCCATGAGGAAGGACATCAATGACCACCTTGATATCCATCTTGAATCCTTTCTTGCCAAACTCTTCACAAAACTTAATATTCTTAGTGACCTTACCTCATTCGAGAAACCTTTTAACCCATAAGGTGTTTCTTCCTCCATTTCCCATACTTTTCAGTTCAACCACCTTCATCGTGATATGTGTCTTCCGCAAGTGGAGGTGAACAAATTTGATGGCTCAGATCCCACTGGCTAGGTCACTCAAATGGAACGTTACTTCTCCCTGCATAGAATTATGGATGACTTGGAAAAAATTCGTTACGATGCCCTCTATTTGGATCCTAAACGCTAGAAATGGTGGCAATGGCATAAAAAAATCATGCTAAGGGTATGTTGCTCGGACACAGTTTGTGGCTAAACTTTATGAGTGCTTTGACACCAACATGCACTACCTCGGTCATTTGACAAAGTTGACATAGTCTGGTACAGTGGAATAATTTATCGTTGCACTTAACCAATTGGATTTCAGAACATATGGCATGTTTAATTCCTTCTTTAGAGAATGTTTTATTATTGGTCCAAAGGATGAAATATCAGCCTAGGTCCTAATGGTTCACCCCCATACATGATTGGAAGATACTCAATATTCCAGGGAAGAACAAAAATTTGTCTTTTCCCAGAACCGTAAATCTTATTTACTTCCACACCCTTGACCTACAACACAAAAATTTATGTTGTAGGAAAATCCCCCTGCAGATAGGTGAATCTCCTCTTGGATTCTAGACCGCTATACCAAGAAAAAAAACATGCTAACATTGGACACTAACATTCCTTTGAATCTAACTAACTAAT
>CBVK0100911541.1:0-10406 GCA_900067695.1 Picea abies
ACACTAATCATAAGTTAGTTGGTTACTTAAGTTAACCTAACTGTTATACAGTTACATGACAGTTATGGATTTTTTTTATTATATATGTACATCTATGTACATGATTATTTACAGAAGCATTGATGAATAGAGTATGCCTTTTCTACCATTGTTTAGTTATCTCCGTTCATCATGATTTCTTGATTGCTTCTATTATTTCCATTACATTTCTGCTCTTTTCTTCATTATGAATCTAACATCATAGACCCATAATATGAGAATGAAATCATCTCATGAAAAGAAAAGCCGCTTGTGCTTTGTTCTCTGTTGAATGTCAATTCTTACCATACTTGTGTTGTAAATTGCAGTTCTACAACCAGCGTAAATTTATCTTAACCATAGTTTTATTAAATCAACTTAAATTTATCTTAACCACAGTTTTTAGTAAATTGCAGTTCTACAACCAACTTAAATTTATCTTAACCACAGTTTTAAATTTATCTTATTATTAAATCAACTTAAATTTATCTTAACCACAGTTTTATTAAGCCCTGTTAAGGATAAAAAGAAATTGGAGCTTCAAACTTCTTACTACTTAATATATCCCAATTAAGATGGATGTATACTTCTTACTGCTTAATATATCCCAATTAAGATGGATGTATTATAGTTTATTTTATTATTATATTATTTTTATTATTATGGTTATATTGCATTTCTATTATTATATTATTTTTATTATTATGGTCATATTGCATTTCTATTATTATAGGCGGATATTGTTTGTTCATTTTTACAGGAGGGATTTCAACTTCTTTATTTTAGTTTATTAGGGTTAGGTTACATCACATATCTTATCCATATTGTGTTCTTTATTTTAGTTTATTAGGGTTAGGTTACATCACATATCTTATCCATATTGTGGATGTAGAATGCGCCTGGCTTCTCTACGTACAGTTTTATTGAAAATTACAATTTCTGACCACCAGTGGAATCATGCCTCGTTGGCATGGTGTTGCAAGTTTATCAACAGTCGTCTGAAACCTTTTCCAACAAGTAACAGAAAACTAGTCAAAACAACCTCAATTTGATGGAAAAGTTTAGAATTTTATAGATCGAGTTAGCTTGTGATGTGGTGGCCAATGTTTATATTGTCTTCTCTGGCAACTGACGGGAGACATTAAGGGAGTAGGTGTTTTCTATGTCATGCAAATAATAGTACCACATGTACATACAGTATGCATGGGGTAGCTGCTTCAATGAGCACAAGAAACCTGAATTTCCTGACCTACTGTACGTGGGCCTTTAACTGTCAATGAATTGGTGTCATTATCACGGGAGGGCAAATACCTAAACCTGACACTGCTCCAAAATCTTTCAGATTTGCTGTACACCATTCAGTTGTTGAAGTTCAGAGTTCAAACATAACTCCATGCTTATTAAGAACCCACATTCTCAAACATAACTCCATGCTTATTAAGAACCCACATTCTCATGTTGGCTTAGGAAGTCCCCACTAGTCGCTTACGCTGAGAGGTCCACACAGATTGCTTACAAGTTCAGAGTTCAAACATAAGTTCATGCTTATTAAGAACCCACATTCTCATGTTGGCTTGGGAAGTCCCCACTAGTCGCTTACCCTGGGAGGTCCACACAGATTGCTTACAAAGATGTTGATTCCACACAGATTGCTTAAAAAGATGTTGATTGTCGAGTCCATCCGTGAAGGATGCCTCACCTCCAACACAAAATTGAATTGTAGAACACAATTGCTGATGTTTAGGCCTCGGTCAGGTGTGACCATGCTAATCAAGTAGACACATTCAGTTGATGCCATGGGTGATCTTTTGTCCAATCATGTTGGATAAGCATCATAAGCGAGTTCAAGTGAAAGAGGTCTACCTATCACACGCACCGGTCAGGTTCCACAAAATGACATGCACTTCCTTAAGTGTAATGTTCTTTGAAGAATGCATCCATTTCAAACGAGGCAATAAGTCCATTCAATAGTGTACACTGCAATACATGCTAATTAATACAATTTAGAACAGAAGACAGGTAGACAACAATGTTAACTTCCAACAACATTTTAGTGAAACAGATGAGCATAGGATCATGAACAAAGAAACAGAAGACTGTGGTCTCCCCTGGCTGCAGAAATTAAATGAGATCAATCAAGGATGAACACAAATTCATGCCAAACCGTGGATGAAAACATTTGAATTAATCTAGGCCCCCCAAAAAGTACAAATTAATTGAAAGAAAGCACTTTTAACTTACAAGTGATATGGATATCTTGTCAACAATGAAATAAACTAAAGGAATCGATAGTTACAACATATCATCAATTAGCAAGAACTTGTCAATTGCTCTGTCTCTTCATAGAGTTTTTTTGGTAACACCTGAATACCTTGCCTATACAAGAACTAATTTTTGACAGAACAATGATATATGAAAGGTTTACACTGTAGAACTGTTCTCAACAGCAGATTCGAAATATTGAATAAAATACCTTCAGTTTGTGACTTGAAAAGTTATGGGAAACCTCTCAATAGGCAAAGGTTATTCAATAGGTAAGGATGCTGTACGACCACATAGGAAAAACAATTGAACCATGTGGCTGCTGATGCATCATGCACTCTCAAAAAATTAACAAAATTACAGCAACAATTACGTAGGTCGAGCAGAAACTACTCAACAAATGTGTACAATATCGGGTGAACTAATCAGTGTGGCCATGCTTAAATTTTACTTCTGTACCTCACTAGCTTGGCCAGTGTCTCTTGGGCAGCAAGTGTTTGGAGATGATCATGTCCCAACATCACTGTCCTGATGCTGATACAGGTCCTGCATAGTTCTTCACCTGCATCAAATTGCCCTCCCCTTAGCATTAACTTTGCTCGGGTTTCCAGAAGTAAGGCCTTCAACAGAGTGACATCCTGCCAGACATACTCATCCACATGATAACCTGAATGAGCTGCTTTTTTACAACACAAAGATCTGTCACACCAATCCTCAATCTGTGACACAAAGGATTTCTCCACTTCCTCCAGTGCATTGGTGCACAGCCTTAGGAGCTCCATGGAAGCATGGCATCGAGAAAATACTGTAAAGGCACGAACTGCAAGTGGAAGAACTCCTCTCTTAATGAACAAAATCAACTCCATCACTTTGAATTCTACAATCACTGGATCATTCCCAAATCCAAATAAAAGGAAGCAGGCTGCCCAAAAATGTTCAGGGTGGACAGAAACGATTCCCTTCTTCTTGATCCCTTGGACCATAGCTTTGGCAGCTGGGACACCTCCTTTCTTACGAGCATATAGCTGAATTATTTCATGAAAATGAATCCATCCCTGCCTGAATCCATCCCTGCCTGCTTGTTCTTTTCGCAATGCCAAATCGAAGTAACAAAGCAACAGCATCTGCCTCCCATCTCTTAGTTTGAGAAGCTAAAAAGCAGCAGCACAAGAATCTGAGGCATTTCTTTGGCAGATACATCCCACTTCTATTGGCAGAAACCTTGTGGGCTGCAGAGGCTAGTAGGGAGACTGGGATTGGAGCAGGTGCAAACCACCCACCAACCCAAACCATTCTAGAAGCCAGACTCCGTGGTCTATTTGCATGGTTAAGAATAGAAAAAATCACCCCCAAAAGTTGCACAAGGAATGGATTATTCTTCAATGTTGGGTCATCCCTCACGGTCCATGTTAATTCTCGTAAGGGTACCTTATTGATGGCCTCCAACAGTGCAGAGGGAGTAATTGAAAGCTCTGAAAGGAGTGTTCCAACAATCCCCAAACCAAAAGTCAACCGACCCAACTTCTCCTCTATGGTTCTCAATGCATCCAACTCCTGAGAAGGAAAATCTTTTTTCCCCTTCATCAGAAGCATTGCCTGAACTCCAGATAGATACGATAACTCTAGAGGCTTAAAATTCATTACATTTGGAAGCCGAGTAGTGATTATCACATGGGTAGCTGCATTAATACGAGGGAGCAACTCCAAAATGTCTCTACCATCCCACCAATCCATCTCACTTTCCAAATTGTCAATAACAAGCAAATAAGGTACATCTCTTAACAATTCTCTCCTGATTCTCTGTAAGGCCTCATGTTCCTGTTCCTCGAAAGTCCTAATCCGGCCTTTTTCAGGACACATTTGGGTCTCTGTACTGACATCCAAACCTAAAAGCAGAGATAAATTCAGAAAATTTTGCCGAAAGTACCTGGCTTCTCCCCCCACCCATAACACCATTCTGTACCGCTGTGAGTTCCTGTAAGCAAATTCCAGAGCCAGTTCAGTCTTTCCTATTCCTGAAACTCCATGGATGCAGGCAATCCCACTGCCATATGACAGATTTCGAGATTCTGCTCTACTATTGTCATCCTTGTGCTTGTGACCATGTCTTGACCTGTGTGCCGACTTTGCTTTCATACGCAATTTCTGTGGACTTCTTCCTCTGTTTACTAGCTCTAGAGGAGGCTCAATCCAAGCTTCTAACGTGGGCTCTTTGCATCTTTTTGTTTCCAAATGCCCTCTGCTTTTATATTTGAGAGTATCTGCCTCCTTCTTCTTGCCTTCCTGCCAAACACATCTATCTGCATCACTTTTTCTCCGTTCTACATAACCCTCTGTAAAACCCAATCCCTTCATATTAGCCCACATATCCACATCACTTCTTCTTCTCGGCATGAAGCTCTCTGCACTTTCTTGCCCTCTATCCTTCTCGTATCCTCCAAAACAACACAATTGAAAATCCTCTTCATCATCAGCATCCCTTCCAAACAAAATGTTCTCAATCTCAGTCAGTTCCTTTTCCCTTCCTACAAACCCAGTATTTCGCAGGAAAATAAACTCTTCCCCATCTACTCTTTCCTTCTTCACGCTCTCCCTCTCTGCAACTGATCTCCTCCCTAGCCTACTACCCAACAAACTAACAGCCCTTAAAATGCAGTTCCTCCAATTGACCCTATTAGCCTCCAATTTCCATTCCTGGATTCTCCCAAGCCCTTCAATAGCTTCCCTCCATTCCTTTTCCTGCACTCCGCAGATCCTCCACAGTTCACCCCCTTGCTTCTCCCAAAACTCGCCCTTCTTCTCAACGATATCATTTGCCGAGCAATCTGATTGTGGAAGGTCAAAAAATATTGGGACCAGGTTCTTCCGCTGCAAAAACACCCTGATTTCCTCAATGCCAAAGGGATTGAAGAATGTACTCCTGGTTACGATCACAACCCCAAAAGTTGCAGACGAGAGGATTCTATCGGCAATGTCATGGCTCTGACTGTCAGAATACCGGGCCCTGTCAGCTGCAAAGCAGGCTATGCCCTGAAGCTCGAGTTCAGCATGAAGCCATTTTGAAAACCGAAGCAACTTGGAGTTCTGCCCATGAATTCCAATGTAAACATCACAGCTTCTTAGCTTGCTTGATGAGGGAGGAGACATGGGCCCTTTAGCAAAGGACACCCGAGGCACAGGGAATGAAAATGACACTCGAGGAGGGGCATGATCAGAGGCTGCCTGTGCTCTAGACCTCTGGATGTCATCCGAGAAATCCTCAGAGACATAGTTTGTTAGATGGATACTGTGACTTTGAACACAGTTTGCCAGATCGATACTGTCATTTTCTGCTGGGGGGGTATAAGAAGAACTTGGGATATCATCTGAATGCGAACCTGACTGTGAAAACGGGGAATACTCTAGTTCTTGCTGCTGCTGCTGCTGCTTCTGTTGTTGCTGCTCAACATCATTGGGCAACTGCAGAAAGCCTGATGAATTGGGGGACAAGTAGGGGGAATCAGAGGCAGAACCATGGGGCAATTGCAATAATAAGCCTGCTGCATTTGGTGACAGCAAGGGTGACTGAGAATCATTGGGCAATTGCAGAAGCCTTGGGGATAAGAATGGGGACTGTGAGGCCGAAACGAAGGCTGATGAGGCAGGGGAGAAGTTTGTGGGGGAGTTGTACAGGGATGAATCTGACAAGTTTGGAAGCAATGGAGATGAAGCCTTGGGTGGGGAGACTGATGAATTCTTGGGATGAAAATCTGAGAATCTCACTGTTAATGGCTTCAATCTAGGCTTAGTTTTAGAAGGAGACAAAGTTTGAACACCACCAATAGCAGAAGAAGTGTCAAGATCAATATGAAAAGCAGAGGATGGTGTCTGTGACTCGGACTTTTCTGCACTGTCCATGTAGAAAAAGCCTGAATGGATCTATTATAGATGATAGGTCAATCAATACCTCTGAACCAGTGGATAATTACATGCCTCATACTATAATCTACATACTAGACCATACTCAATATTCACTGTATGCTTTTCACAATACCCAAATCAGTTCTCATTGTTTATCAATATCTTAATACTCAAATCTGGTTCTCCTTACCTCATGAGCTTCCTTGTAGCATTGCTTGATCCTGAAAATGCCCACCAACCTGAACCTTGCAGACCTATATTCAAAAATAGTTATAACGATGATGATTTCGCGTTATTCAAAATAATTCTACTACTGTTTGAATGGGCTTGCAGGCCTGAAGCTTCTCTCCTTCCCATCCATTCAATATAATAGAAAAAACAATATGCTCAGAAGCCAGACCTCGGGAGCAAAGTCTTTCACAGATGCATTGTTCAATTCCCCATGCACAAGCTCCGAAATCCCATATACAAACAAAATATTACTCCTAACAGGCGGTACTGTCATTACCATCTCGTATGTTGGGCCTCTTAAGGGAAACAACACGACCAAATATCCGCCAAATTTGGCGTTTTTCCGAGGCCAATCTCTCTGCTAAACTATCATTTTCCAAGAACCATCTGCTTTGGTTGTCCAAATTCAAATCAATTTTTGAGCTGGCCGATCAAGTTTTGAGCTGGCGAAGTTGAGTGGTCCTATCTGTTTGCTCTGCAACCACGTGATTAGAATTCCATACCTTAATCTTGTTATTTCAGAATTGGATTCTCACTTCAGTTTGGGAGGTGCAAGAATTGTTTATAAATTTTCGATAATTATAATATTGGTTTTAATTATGTTTTATTAAAAAAGACAAAATCAAATATTTATTAAATTTTATACTTTTCCAATTCAATTTTAACTGAATTATCATTTTTCAATATTCATTTACTTCTCCAAATTCATCAAATTCATATTGGTGTTTAACCGGGTAATCAATTTTTGAATTGACTAAGACCAGTTTTCTTATCTGTTTACTTAACATTGATGTGGTCATAAGTTTATATTGACTTTGTACAATTTAAATGGTAATTTATAACTTTGGAAAATAAAGTTTGTATTATTTATATTAATAAGTTATAAATAATAATAATAATCTAATTTTAAGATTATAATTAAGTTAGATATTAAATTGGTGTATGAGATTTTTTTGTTTGATGTACAAGATCGGTTGTTTACGAGATAAGGGATTTTTCTTGCTTAGTCATTTAACTACTAAAATTTACAGAAGTGTACATACCCTACCCTACTTCCTAATTAAATTATTACAATTATATATAAACTTGTTTTTCTTAATGAATTTATTTACCTTGCATTCATGTGACCACAATTGTGTTAAACTAGTTTTAGTTACTGCATTCATGTGATCACGATTGTGTTATACTAGTTTTAGTTACCACAATAAGATAAGTCAATATGTTTGGTGTACGACTCCTTTGTTGATGGGACAAGGGACCCCTTCCATCCATTGATTTGACTATTAAAATCTACCATAATTTTGAAGATATGATTTGCTAAATTCACATTACTAATATACAATTTTAGATCATCATAATCTACTTACATTGTTTTACTTTACATGCAGTTTTTCAAACTATTTTTAAGATACAAATTTATTGGGATGTTCATATTTACTATTAGCAAATTCTCATTAAAATGTAACTAAATTATATTATTTAATTTTATATTTAATATTATATTACTTAATTTTATATTTAAATTACTAAAAATAATTTTAAAATATAAATGTTAAAAAAAAGCGTATTGACTATTTTTAAGATGTAAATGGAAATTCATATTTATCATTAAGATGTAAATGGAAATTCAAATTTATCATTTACAAATTTTTAATCATTATAACCTTAACTTTATATAATATTTAATCTTTATCATACTATTTAATCTATTTAATTTTATTAACAATTTTGTAATTAATTTTAAAATATAAATATTTTTATTTATAAAATTTTGGATCAATATATTATTTTATTTCAAAATAAAAATTATTCTTAAAATGAAAAAACTTACTTAAACATAACAACATTCTCTTTTACTTTAACATAATAGCATTCTCTTTTATTTGTATTAACATTTCTTAAAATTTTATTTTTTTTTCCAAAGGGAAAATTTCTCCATTATATTGTTATAATGTATTCTCTAATAGAAAATTATAAAGCCACTAAAAAGTATGTTGATGTAGTTAAGAAAAAACTTCTCCTATAATGGTCTCTCCCATAATAGTGGGTAGAAAGCTTAAAGATGGAAGATTGCCCATAAAAGAATAGGAGGGCACTATAGAAAGGAGGAATACATAATTTTACTAGATCAAGTAAGAGAGAGAGAAGTGCAATGTAGATGATCAAGAAACTTGACTTGTGCAGCCACAAAGAAGGAGAAGTAGGAGTTAGAAGAGTGATAGGAAATGAGTTGGGCCCTCATGCCCATCAATTTAGTGGTTAAAAGATATGATGCCCATTTTTTCTGAAGAGCGTCCTTTGAAAGTTGATCCATTGGAATGTTGTGCTCTCGATAGATGTGAAAGTAGCTAAAGTTTTTGAAAGCTAGTTGGAGGTGTTTGCTTCTGTCTTTCCAAGCTGTGAGAGTAATAGCTTGAAGATCATTCATGTTGTTTAGCCAATCGATGATGGTCTTGGAGTCCCCGAGAATCTGGAGAGTGTCAATATGCAATCTGGAGGCTAAAAATAGTGTGGCCTAGGCACCCAATAGTTATGCCCTGGTGTTGGTGCCTGTGCCACAATTGAAAGTCCATTTGTAGATAGAATATTTTGTAATCCTGATCAATCCACCTGCGCCACTCTGTTCGCCATTTGATTGAGCATCACCATCAAACCAACCAGTTGGTGTGTCCTCTAGGTCTGGAAACTTCTTGTTGTTCTGTGGTCTTGTTTTGTTGAAGTGAAGCTCATTCCAGATTTTGAGAAAGCTAAGAGTTTTGTGGACTGTTGTGTTGATAGAAGGAAGTCCATTTTCGAAGATTGTATGATTTCGAATCAACTAGATTGACCATGAAGTCAGTGATGGAAGATGGAAGTGATGGTCAAAACAATTAGAGAGATTTATCCCATCCCACTTAGTTTTAATATTGAGGGTCCGATAGATGTGGGCCCAAACATTCCTGGTAAATGTGCAATGAATAAAGAGGTGGTCTGCAGTTTCTGCGTCTAAATGGCACAAGTGGCAATAGTTGGGACCAGACCACCCTTTTTTATGGAGAGTGTCTCAAGTGTTTAATTTGTAAGTTGTCATAAGCCAGGTAAAGAATTTAATTTTTATTGGGAGATGCCAGGATATTTTTCGCCCCCTATCCACTGTAGAGTGTCCACTGAATCACTCTAATGAATGCCCAAGAGTGTAAGGGCCAAGAAAAAGTTGTTCCATAAAGTAGCAAGTTTGGATCTGAGACCAAGAGCGGTGCTCTGCTAAACCAGTAGTCTGGAGAGTATGTTGAGTTTGATCGGGCTCTGGCTTGATATAGGAACCAAATATTATTTGTGTGAAGATGTGTGACCAGTTATAGTGAGAGGAGTGATGAATCACCCAGACCAAGAATTCGATCACACCCAATTTTGATGGAGGAACTTGTTCCTGGAGACCAACAGCGTCGACGAGAAATCAATGTTTTTTATTTTGATAAGTTCCTCCAAATGTAGGAAGAGGATCTAACAGTCCTATTGATGACATTCTCATAATGAAGCTAGGTGTTGACAGAGAGATGCCTGAGATAGTTTTCCATGATGATTGAATGCCATATGTCTGGGATGGTCAAGACGCGCCAGAGAGAGGAGGTCGCGAGAGCAGAGATGAAATGATGTAAATTCTAAAGCCCCCAACCACCTTTAATTTTTGGTTTGGCCAGTAATTGCCAGTTGTAGAGGTGTTGGCGAGGGTGGCCAATGCAGCCCATCCAAAGAAAATTATAAAAGAGTTTGTGAAGGGTATTCAGGACTGTGGTTAGTATAGCTTCAATAGCCATCCAATACATAGGTTTCCCTTCAAGCACTTCTTTTATGAGAGTGAATCTGCCACCTAGGGAGAGCCACCGCGTGCACCAGTGGCCTATCCTGTTTTGAACTTTTGTAATAAGCCAATTCCAGTCTACTAATTTGTAAGAATCTGTTTTTAAAAATAGCCCAGATAGGTTAGACCAGATGAAAGATGTGTGAAAGAGTAG
>CBVK0100911542.1:0-10406 GCA_900067695.1 Picea abies
TCAATGACTCCCAAGGTACTATAGTACAATCCATCGACTGTGAATAAATGAGTTGATGTTGAACATCCGATGGAATCTTTCGATCAGGGGTCAATGATGTAAACCCATTGTCGAAAGCGAGGAAACTTGCCATTGAGGCATGCAAGATCCAAGGTACTGAATAATTTCTAAGTCTTGATTCCGGATAATGAGTTGAAGTCGACGGAACAAAACTCGTCACAGGAGGGCCTTGATGTATCCCCCATCAATGACACGAAATGAGTAACAAAGTTTGAAGGTGAAACAGAGCATTTTGCAAATTGGACTGGACACAGGGAAGGCCGACACGAAGAGAATGGATAATTGTAGATGGCCGACTCAACAGAGGTTTCAGGCGAACTTCTCTTTAACCTATGAACGACACGACCAATGATTTGGCAGCATTGACTCAAAGATGACACATGGAAAGACCTTGTAATCAATCGAAAGAGAGACAGATGGATTTCCCAAACCAACTTCAAATGATGAATAGGAGGTGTCATGTTCAAGAGTGGCGCTTACTGCCAATCAATACAAAGATGAAACATATCCCTTTCCCAAATTTTCCTCCACCATTTCTGGCAAGTACCTCTTTATTTTTACGCAAGCTTGAAGAGGATCACATATGCTTGTTGATATAAGATCATCCTTTGGACAAGTCCCTCAAAGTATTTTTAACGAACCCTAGGAAGGAGTGGTTCGGTCCCATCACGGGTCTGTCAATGTTTGTTTAACGAGTCCAGAGATAGTAAACTCAAAGGTTTTTCAAGATTATAGAGTTTGGAAAAACACTTTAAAATAGAACTCTCTCAGTTATTTTTTCATACAGTAGTCCAACGAGACCGAAAAAGGGTCAAACTATCACTCGAAAGACGCGTACTTCAAATACTTTATCGAGCGTGAAAATAGCAAGGTCGCTCGGCAATCTTTTCATGTTTAGAGAGTCTGAAAAGAGCTTAAAGAGAACTCCAGGGGGGTTCCTTTTTCGTATAACCACAGTGAGCCTGAAAAAGAGATAAAACTATGCTCGATCACGTTCTTATGTTTTTCACGAGCGCAAGAATGAACAAAAAGGCGCTCGAGGTTTTATGTAAAAACCATAAAAAACAATCAAAACCACACCATGACGAAGAAAAAACTGTCCATAATCATCACTGTTTCATACTTGCAAGTCATTACACTCATTTTCACATTAGTCATTAGGTTTAAATAATAGATAAACATAAAAAACCCAAAATTGACATAGTAAAAAATAATTTAAATGAGTAAATAATCAAATTTACCATATCATTTCACATTTTCACCATTGAGTTCCAAAAACCCTCATTTTACCCTCTGAATTTGGCGTTGATTTCCGGGAGCTACGAGTGATCATTTGACGATCTGTCAGCAACATCTTGGTAAGTTCTTCATTCCTGATCTTTTCATGGTTTAAAAATTTGATTTTATTGGTTAAAAGTTCTATTTTAAGTTAATTTTTTGAACCATATATGCGTGGAGGCATTCTCGCAGGTGGCCCATACGGGACCTGCGAGAATGACTCGTTCTCGCAGGTGGGCCTTAAGCCGCCTGCGAGAAGTTCACACTGTGCATAATATGGCACCTGCGAGCAGCGTAGAACTCAAAAAAATTTGAAAAGTTTAGCCAATAGAAAAGATTCATTTCATGAATAAGATCATTAATCATCTTTGTATGTTTCTTATGCAGGTAAATAGCCACAAACATGGTGCTTGAGTGGCGAGAACGAGAACATGAGGAGGATAACACAAATGCTGAGAATCACCCTCCCACCATAGCTGCTTTAAGATATTGTGGTCTCTTAAAATACTTCCGTATCCCGGGCATGAGAGCCCAAGTCCGATTATTGGAGTATCTAGTCCGAATGTGGGATCTGGACCAGCAAGTTTTCATTGTAGGATCTCACACATTAGCTATTGACATTGAGGACATATATTTCTTGACCAAATTATCCAGGCATGGGTCCTATGTCAGTCTGACTGGCAGCAGAGCAGGCAGGTTAAAAATGAGTGAATATTGCAACCAATATTGCATACCTGAGGCCGAAAGAAAGAAAGGGAAAGTGGCAATCTGGGGAGTAACTGACTTGACTCTCCGCACTATTCTCTTCATGATTGCTCGAATGGATGGAAATGTCGCTCCCCATATGGCATTGCAGAGCTATTTCCAGTACGCCATCAAGTGTACTGAGCCCCGAGTATTTAACTGGGCTGATGCAGTATTACGCAGTATCAAAAAACAGCTGACTAAGTGCAGGCGGGGAGATCTGAAAAAATTTGGATATGCATCTTTGTTAGTGTCCTTCTTCCTAGAGAGGGTCCTTGTATTTTGTCTACAGGTTGAGTGGAACTTTCTGGGTCCTAGGGATCCGAGGATATTACGATGGTGTCAGCTCATGGCCCGACACGTGGCAGGACCAATCGTCAAATATGACGATATTTTCTTTGACTGGTTGCAAAACTAGATGTTGATGGTCGATGACTACGCATATGTCGGGTTGGATTTCCGAGGAGATCCGGATCTAGCACTACCTGAGGACGCTCAGTGGGGAGACCTCGGTAAGAAGTACACAAATTTTCTCGTTTTAAAATGTTTTTGAATTTTCATCATATTTAAATGTTTTTGTTTTATAGATTTATCCGAAGACTAACACAAAATATTTGTTGATAACACAGATGTTGGACCGTATAGACCTCCTGGTACCTCTCCTATCCAGCGACGAGGAGAAGCAGCAGCAGTATTACCACAGTATGCCGAAGATTACCAGGTGGTGGAACAGAACTTAGAAGGCCTGAAAGCAGACATTCCAGATATGGCTCTGGAAGAGGTTCCATGACGTGATCAGCGTCATACTATAGGGGTTCCAGCAGCTATGGGTTGACTGCTCCGTAGGCTAGCTAGGGAAATTGTGTGTTACCATCAACTTCATCCATGACGTCACTATGTAGAAGCTATAAGCTTCAATTTTTGATATTTTGGTCTTCAGACAAACATTTTGTAAAAACAAACTCTTTTGATCGTTATATATATACAGACGGCTTCTACCGGTTTACCTTACATTGTGTGAATTGTAATGTGTTTGATTTATAAATGATTTAAATGTCTGTCTAATACATAATTAGCCAAAGCATATGTTAACGTATTAAGACATCTAGGAATATGTTGATATTCAATGTGATCAAAATACCGTTCCAAGAGGCGAATCCACAAATATACCCTTAACAAATTAGGACTTCGGATAGAGTAGACATTACTTAGCTGTAATACTACAAGCTGCAAGTCAAGTCACACAACCAAATGACGAATTCCGAGAGAGATAACATCAACCAATAATTCAATAACGGCGCTATACTCTGCGATATTGTTGGTTGCTTGGCTAAGACATACACCTCGTAAAGATATAAGCTCGTTTGTTGGGGCATAGATTGCCCATGCAGCTGAAGCTAAGTTTTGAGTACTACGACTAGCACCATCAACGAAGCCAATATAAGGTAGTGAATACTCCGACATCTGGCAATCAAGCACAACGTCACGTAAGGGCAGAGACCAGATAACATCAAAAGCAAACTAAAGTAACACACACAAAGTATGATACATAAAATACAAGTACTTTTGCACAAATAACTTATGCATAGTACTTATTCAAGTACAACCCATTCCTGGGTTCACTCAAAGATATACCATCGTAATCAACCAGCTCATACGCTCCTTTTTCCAAAACTTTGTGAATAATGTAAGGACCACGCCACATTGGTTTGAATTTCCCAGCTCCTAAGACATCTTTATCTTGTTCATACAGAAGAACAAGATCACCTTCAGAGAAAACACGAGGCTTGACATGCTTGTTATACTGTGCCTTGACGCATTTCTTTTGGGCTTCTATTACTAGAGTGGCATCACGTTAGGTCTCGTCTAATCACATCAGATACAACAGACATTCCTCTTCAGCAGAAGTATTGGGTAAGAGTTCTACAGCTAGCTTTAGAGAAGGTATCTCACATTCTATTGGAAGAATGGCTTCCATGCCATAGACTAATCGAAAGGGCGTAAACCCCGTAGCGGATTTAACAGATGTTTGATATGCCCACAATGCCGAAAAAAACATCGTGTGCCAGCTGGTTTTATGAATTCCTATCATCCATCGAATCATAGTTATAAGAACCTTATTGATTGCTTCGACCTGGCCATTAGCTTGCGGATAATAGGGTGTTGACCTATCATGACGAAGACCCAACTTCTCTGTAAGTTCAGACATCATAAAATTCCTAAAATGACTACCGTGATCGGTAACGATAGCCTGAGGAACACCAAAACGAGCTACGACATGGTTGAAAAGAAATAACGCTGCAGTCTTTCCAGTATTATCGAATGTTGGCATCGCCTCGGCCCATTTTGTAAAATAATCAATAGCTATAGTGATGTAACCATGCCCCCCGGCCGAGTGAGGGTGACATGTCATGAGTGAGGGTGACATGTCATGAAATCAATGCCCCATTTTGCAAAAGGACCAACTGAGACCACATGATGAAGGGGAGCAGGATGCGACCGAATTTTTTGATTGTAGGTCTGGCAGGCATGGCACTTTTGAACAGCAGTAATGCAGTCATTGAACAAAGAAGGCCAAAAATATCCTGCACGTAAGATCTTCTGGGCAGTAGCATACCCAGACATATGACCACCACATGCTCAAGAATGGCAGTCATTCAAAGCTTTCTCAGCTTCGTCAAAAGTCAAACAACGTCGAAAAACAGAGACAATTCCTCGACGGTAAAGAGTATCTCCAAGGATAATGTACTGACAAGCTTGATAACGGACACAACATCATTCAGTACTAGACAAAGTAGGCTGGAAAGTCTGGGTTTGGAGATATATAATGATATCTCCATACCAAATATCGTCAGTGCTGATAAGGAAAAGTGATTCATCAGGTAATGAATCTACTGCTACATTTTCCGTGGTAGAGTGGGGAAAATCACATATTAACTCAGCAAAAACTAAGGATTTCTTAGACGTGGCGTGATCAAATTCTAAGTCAAACTCCTGGAGTATGACAATCCATTTGGAGTACTTGCCCCCCTGCAATTGACGTGTCAAAATATGTTGCATGGGGTTGCAATGTGAAATCACTGTAGTTTTCCTGGAGAGAATATAATGACGAAAACGTTGAATCGCTTGAACAGCAGCCAAAGCCAGTTTTTCAACATGTTGGTACTTGATTTCAGTTGAGGTGAGATTTCTACTCAAGTAATAAATAACATGTTCATCGTGTGCATCATCCTCTTGAACGAGAACCATGCCAATAGTATACTTGGAGGCAACTAGATAAAGAAAGTAATCCCGACTATAATCAGGAGGGAAAAGAAGTGGAGCTTTTGTGAGGGACAACTTCAAAGATTCAAAAGCGTTGTTGGCAACTTTATCCCAAACAAACTCTGAACCTTTCTTTAGAAGATGTGTAAAACTACGAGTAATCTCGGCGTAATTAGGGATGAAACGACGAAGAAAGTTTGCTTTCCCTTGCAAACTTTGTAACTGGCACAGTGAAGAAGGAGGAGGGAGATTAAGAATCGCCTCAACCTTAATCAGATCTACTCGGATCCCTTGACGTGAAACAATGAAACCTAGAAGACGACCGGACTCTACGCAAAAAATGCATTTATGAGGATTTAGACGAATGCGATAGAACCGACAACGAACGAAAATTGCTCGAAGATGATTGGGGTGATCGACTCGACGTAAAGAATGAGCTGGCAAATCATCCAAGTAAGGTTGAACGATATGCTTTATATCGTGAAACGCATAAGACATAGCATGTTGAAACGTCGTGCCCGCATTCTTAAGACCGAAGGGAAGTTTTCTATAGGCGAAAGTACCCCAAGGACAAATAAAAGCAGTTTTATGTTGATCCTCGGGAGCGATGTTAATTTGATTATAGCCGGAGAATCCATCCATCAGAGAAAAGATTTCACGGCGCAGTCATCGACAATCTGGTCGACGAAAGGGGTTGGAAAGTTGTCTTTTGGACAGGCTTTGTTAATATCCCGATAATCAACACAAACTCGTATACTACCACCTTTCTTATCAATCGGTACAGGGTTGGAAACCCATTCTGTCAGAGCCACGGGATAAATAAAACCGGCTTTGAGAAGTTTTTCAACTTCGAGTTTGATAGTTGTCGCTTTACGTGGATGGACCGGACGAAGGCACTGCCGCACTGGTTTAGCTATGGAGTATGTCTTAATCTCATGCACAACAATGGCAAGGTCGATACCTGGGATATCTTCATAACTCCAGGCAAATATGTCGCGAAATTCCTTAAACAGAGACGTATAGGTGATGATTTCATCTGGAGAACACGAAGCTCCAATGTGAACATTTTCAACTATCCCAGGTTTAACTGATATATCAATGGGTATCGTGGGAGAAATATTACTGAGGTTCCCTTCCACAAACACATCACATGTAGATCCAGGAACAGTCGATATGACAACAATGGTCGACGGAGTCGAAATCCGTTGGTAGTTCTCGAGAGTGTGTTGTTCCAGAAACAGTATGGAACGATGATGCCCATCGTCCCAAGGGGTATCCTCCATGACGGACATGATCATCTCGTCAGTGGGAAAGATGACATGGAAAGGATCGGGAGACAACTCATCAAGAGAGAGTGTAGAAAGGGTTGTTGATTGAATGGCTTGATAAGCAGACTCAACCGGACTTAACGGCATGACGTCGCTGAAACGAGTATGATCTCCTGGATCAGGGACTATCCAAGGGTCAAAAGACACTGGAAGCTCATGAGGTACAGTGGAGATCATATTAATAGAAGCAACTGACGGGAGTGGAATATCTGGTGGTGGTGGTATGGGGAAAGTACCCATTAATGAAGAGTCTTTTAAAAGGCCTACACCGACATTCTAGTAACCTGGTGGGGTTTTAGCTATAAACGGCACGTTGCCAGTACAAGTATCAGAATTAAAGAAGGCAAGTTGATCAACCGTAACAACTTTTCCCTGGTGAGGAAATCGTACGACATGGAAAAGCGTTGACACAACAGCGTGCATAGAATCTATCCAGCTACGACCAAGAAGAAGATTATAATCCAGGGGAGCATCAAAAACTTCCACTTCAACTTGGACTATCTTACCTTCTAGAGTAACAGGCAATGATGGAAGAACACTGTAAGGCTTAAAACCAGATCCATTGAAGGCTTTCAAAGTATTTTGTGATTCATTTAAAGGAGGAGAGCCAATAGCTTTCCAACAAGCAAAAGACATTACACACGTAGAGGCACCCTCATCAATAACAGTTCAACAAATGTTCTTGTTGGTGACAACAACTTGTATCTGAAATGCAAGCTGTGGGGGTGACCTTGGAATATGGTCTTCCAAGTCAAAGACTATCAAATTCATATCTGTTGGATCAATTCCACCTATAGCTTTCAACAGAGCCCTTCGTTGTGCAGGACAAGACTGAAGGACTTCAAGGGCAGACATCGTTGAAGGTGCTTTGGCCAGATCTTCATCAATTCTATAGTTCTGGGTCGCACGAGCATGAGGATTGAAGGCTGATTTCTTAACGACACCTTTCGGGGGTGGTCGTAGAACTCTATCAAGACTCGGTCATTCGATATGAAGAGGACCGTTGGTAGGTGGATTCAATGGAGAGGGTTGTACCAAATCAGGAGGTAAATCGTCAACCTTCTCCTTAGATGGAGTATAGTCTTTAGCTCTAGTGGTAAGTGCAACGTTGTCTTTCTTGGAATCACCGATACACATCAAAACATATGATGTTGTAGAAGTAGAGGGTTGGTCATGGATGACCAACGAGGCTTGTTGCTGAGACGGGAAGGGTTGGGACAAGACTGCCGGCGTAGAGGGTTTCGGCGTTCCTTGAAGGAACTTAGTAACCTTGGCACGTCGAGAACAATCCTTCGTGTAGTGATCATCACCACAAATAAGGCAAGGGTAGCGTGGTTTGCACTTATCTCGATCTTCAATAGGAGGAGTTTTAGTTTGCTCATTTTGATTATTATTTTTACTCTCCTTATTCTTGCCTCTCCCCTTTTTAGATTTATTTTTACCGGTCGGGGTAGATTGAACAACGTTCACTTCAGAAGTTTTACCGATGGGAGGAGCAGGAGATGGAGCATTTTGAACATTAGAAGATGTAGATTTAGGGGTTGTACTTGAAACAGAGTGTGAGTGGGTATGAGTAGTACCAATCACACCATCAGCTGCATGCGAGGCAGCTGGAGTAGTTGAAGTGCTGGAAGTACCAGGACGAGGTAGTTCAAGTAGTAAATCGTAAAGTGTTCCCATTTGCGAATAAACGAGATCAAGATACTGAGCATGACTTATAGCCTTCTCCTCTGTAACAACACCACCCATAGCAATGTCTTTACCAATTTCGTTCACGAAAGATTTCGTAAACCATTCTGCCAGTAACTGATCAGGGAGTTCAAGTTTAATGAGACGTCATCTCCTTCGCCACTCATGAATATGATCCAATATATGAGTGCCTTTAGTTTGTTTGAAAGAAGTCAAGATCTCAGTCCCAATATCGTAACGGATTGGTAACTGGTAATGTGTGAGAAAAGCCATAGCTAGGGTGTTGAAATCATAAAAGAAACCTCGTGGCAATTCAATATACCACTTTGCAGCCGAACCGGTAAGGGTTCGTTGAAAAAGACGTAGAGGAATGGAGTCATCCATCAGCGAGTTGGAAGAACACCATAAATGAAAAGTCATGACATGATTATTTGGGTCCTCTCCTGCCTTGCCATCGAATTTCGGAATATCTGATGGAAGCTTAGCAGGAATAGCAGGCCATTGGGGAGAGTGACGAATAGGATCATTTAGAATCCTAGACAAATCTGGGCAATCCAAGGTAGCAAGAAAAGGTAACTGTCGGTTTACTTGCGGGTACTGATGGCTTTGGGGTGGAAGACCTGTCGGCAAACCAGTAGGACCATAAGTAGACTATCCGTAGAGGGAAGATCCTGGCTGATTCGGTGGTGGCCGGATAGGATAGTAGCCCCAAGGGTTGTAACCTTGAGTTTTAGTAGGGACCTGGGGTTGAGTAGTTTGTCCTTGACCCCAAATAGGATAAGTTACACCTGGATATGGTTGGCCTATAGTAGGGACAGTTTTCTGCCCCCCAACATTTTGAGGAAAGTTTTGCAAAAGCTTATTCCAATACTGGGCCAATTCAGGAGGTATATTTTGTCCAAAAGGTGAGGTTAGTCCCCCTATCGTGGGTATAGTTCCACCCGGAAGTTGTGTGCCAACCATAGGTTGCGTAGTAACTGTGTTCTGTCCAGGAAAAGGAAAAGGAACCATACCACCCTGTCCACCAACAGGAATCTGCAAGTTTGGTGCAACAGTCGGGATAGTGCCACTAGGATTAGGATTACCAGAAGGAAACTGAGGGAGTGTCGAGATAAAATTGGGAATGGGATGCCCAGGAAAAGAAGGACCACCTGGAGAACTGGCTGGGGTTTGCGGAGGTGTTTGATTGGAAGCATTCAACGCATGGTAACCATGGGGTAAATTTGGGTTGACCTCAGGTATTCGCTGGGTATTGATAGGAGTGAGAGTAGCTGCAGTAATTTCGGTTTGGACACTTGTAGTATTAGCAAGATGGGCCATCTCGGGAGGAAGAATAAATTGATAAGTGGTATTCACCTGTTTAGTTTCTGTCTCCGACAATACTGGAGGGTTGATCTCGTAGACTATATGTGACTCAGTACCAAAAAGGACATGTCGGAAAACACCCGACAAAAAAGGATCTTGGCCTACTACACCGTGAGAAGGTCCAACGGTCGATTCAAAAGATGTAACAACTGCTTCTTCAGGAGAATTTAATCGCACAAAAGGTCGTTCACCACGACGAATGCAGTAATCCTCTCTAGTATTGGTAATTCGAAAATCTTCAAGAGAATCAGTACGTTCTACCTGTGGTGTGGTGACAACTGGGACATCACTGGTGTCCACGTGTGGTGGAGTAATAACTGGGACTTCACTCTGATGAGGAGAGCCCTCAGGTGTGCTAGTAGGCAAGGGTTGAGAACCGTCCAGATGTTCTGGAGATAAACCTTGCATTCTACATGAACGTCGTGGGGGAGCAATTGTAAATGAATGACAAGCTCCGCGAAGAAATTCCTATGGTCAACTTCGAGAAACAAACAACACGCACTAGTAAACAAAAATCTAGGCAGCAATTACCAAGCAAACAATACCTTCTAATTTCGAAGCCACTAGTTGGTGATGAAATCCAACGTCGCAACAATGAGACAAGAAGGGGCGGGGCTAAGGTGGAAAACTTACATTGACAACCTGCTTAACAGACTTACACCCTGGTGCAAGCTCCCA
>CBVK0100911543.1:0-10406 GCA_900067695.1 Picea abies
TAGAAATAATGACAATTCTCCAAGCATGGACATCTCAAATTATTTTTTCATTTATTCCACAACCTTTTGGCTCATTTCATCACCATTAATACCAACAATGATATCATCCACATATACCACAATAATTAACATATCTTCATGACTTATTTTTGTCTAGAGATTGATATATGTTGTTCCTCTTATGAAACCTTGTTGTTGTAAGTATTTATCAAGTCTTTAATACCATGCTATGGGACCTTAATTTAACCCATAAAGTTTTTTCTTCAATTTGAAAACATAGTCTTCATTTTATGATAATGAGAATACTTCAAGTTGTTCAATGTACACTTCTTCCTCTAAATCTCCATTTAGGAATGTTGACTTGACATCCATCCGATACACTTTGAAATTCTTAAAGCTTGCAAATGTCAAAAACATTATAGTGGCTTCTAATGTTGCAATAGGAGCAAAACTTTCTTCAAATTCAATGCCATCTACTTTAGCATACCCTTTACACACCGGTATTACTTTATTTCTTACCACTTTTCCTTCTTTATTCAACTTATTTTTGAATGCCCACTTTGTACTAATCACATTGTTGTCTTTGGGTCTTGGGACAAGTTACCATCTCTGATTTTTCTCAATCTAGTTTAACTCTTCTTCCATAGAATTTACCCAATGTTGATCATTACTTGCTTCTGCAAAACATTTAGGCTCTATTTTGGACAATAAAGAGAGATTTACTTGTTCATAACTGCTTGCCAATTTTCTCCTAGTCTAGGTCTTAGCATTTTCATCACCAAGAATTAAGTTTTCTAGATGATTTTTCTACACAAACCTAGATGGTGTTTGTGTGTCTTGGTGTTTTGTTTCTTCTTTCTCCTCTTCATTGTCTTGTTCTTATTATTCTTTGTTGTAATCTATTTCTTTTGCTTCCATATGATTCTTATGTGGTCTTTCTTCATCGTTTTGACATTTATGCTTTCAACAATCTTTTGCATTATTTTGTTATAATATCTATAGGCGTTTCTTCTTGGTGAATATCCAAGAAAAAATTATCCATCTGCTCTTAAGTCAAACTTTCCTAGATCCTTATCATCTCGTTTGATGTAACACTTGCTTCCAAATATTTTGAAGTGTTTGATAGATGTTGGTTGACCTTTCCATAGTTCATAGGTTGTATTGTCACTATTGACTCTAATTTTATCTCTGTTTAGAATGTAGACATCAGTGTACACTACTTCTCTCCAAAAGTTGTCTCACAATTTTGCTTCATTTAACATTGTCCTGGAGATTTCTTGTACATGTATGTTTTTCCTTTCAACTACTCCATTGTGTTGAAGAGTTCTTGAAGTTGAATATTGTCTTCTTATTCCATGATATTCACAAAATTCTTCAAATTCATTTTTTGTCAATTCACCTCCATTATCTAACCTTAAACATTTGATTTTCAAGTCAATTTCATTCTCAACTAAAGGTTTGAATCCTTTAAATTTTTCAAATGCCTCGGATTTATTTTTAATAAAGGTAACCCAAGTCATTCTTGTATAATCATCAATGAGAAATATAAAATAGTTTTCTCCTTGCAAGATTTTTGTTCTTGTTGGTCTACAGAGATCCGTATGCACAAGTTCCAATGGCTTGAATGTTGCATATTCCTTTGTCTTGAATCTCATCCTTGATAGTAACTTTCCATGCTAACACTGCTTACAAATGGTGTTTGATGGTTTTGTGATCTTTGGAATATCTCTTACTACTTGTTTGGTGTTGATTTTTACTAGGTTGTCAAAGTTCGCGTGCCTCATTCTTTTATATCACATCCAACTTTCATTTATCTACCCTATGGAAAAAATTTCTCCATTAATATCATCAAGAATATATACATTGTTTGGGATTCTAATTTATTTTGCAACCAACTAACCTTATTCTGTTTTTCTGATCTTACATTCTTGAGAGTCAAAAGTAAGAGTGTGTCCTTGGTCACACATCTCTTACATTCTTGAGAGTCAAAAGTAAGAGTGTGTCCTTGGTCACACATCTAGATTACACTAAGCAGATTATGTTTCAAGTTTTCAACACAGAGAACCTTTTCTGCCTTAGCCCTTCCATTGTCAAGACTGAGAGTTCCCTTTCTGACTATCCTTGAACTACCATTGTCTCCAAGAGTAACACTTCCTTCATTGTTCTTTAAGGTGATAAAATGTGTTCTATCTCCTATCATGTGACTAGAGCACCCATTGTCAATATACCACTTATCCTTATTATTTTGTGCATGCAACTTGAATGAGCAAGGATTTTTATTTCTTTTGTTCCCTTTGTTCCTAATTTATTTCCATGATTATTGGGGCTTCCTCCTTTTTATTTTTTCTGAAATCACTTATGCATAATTTTTCTATATGCACATAACTATTGTAGTTATAACATATGATGTTATAGTTTATCAAAGGGGAAAATGAGTTGTAATTTATCCTTGAGAATCCATAGGTATCTCTATTGGTATCCCTCATGTGACTGTCTTTTAGATTCATTCTACAATCTATTGATTTATGGCCAAAACCATTGCAAGAATAATGATATCCAAAGAAGTAATTTTGGTACCTGAATGTGTGATTCCCTCTTGATGGGAGAGTCTTCCTGATTCTATCCTTATGAGGAATATTTGTCTCATGTGGGACATTCTGTTCTTGTTTCCTATTGTCTTCAACCTTGATAGAGCTTTTAAGTATATCAACATAACTCTTGGTATTTTCTTCACTTGACTATTTTGAAGAGGTTGAAGCTTGTTCTTCAACAACTACCTTCTTGCATTGTAACCAAGACCAATCTCATCAAATGGTGATCTTTGACAGTTTAGGATTTCATTTAAGGTTGTAGAGATATTTTCAATTTCATGTTGGTATTTGATCTTCCAACTCCTTTCTTAGACAAACTATTTCAGATTCTAGACTGTTGCAAGCATCTTCTCTTTCTTTTAGTTGGGTTCTTAAAACTTCCTCAAATCTCTTTACCTTTTCTACTTGATTTTTTAGGTTGATGATGATTTTTTTCAGTTTCATCAAAAATTTCTTTTATACCGATTATTTATTGTATATACTTCTTCAATGTATCCTTTTGTATCCTTTTCTTATTCCTCGGAATCTCTATTTCATTTAGAGCACATATGAGCTCTACTTCAAGATCCACTTCAGCATCAATATTATGATTATCTTCTTTTTTTGAATCTATGTTTCTATCAATCTATGTTTCTAGACCCATGAAGAGAATATATTTGTTTCACTGTCATTATCATCAGACAATTTGTTGTTCCCATTGGTATATAGATTCTTCTTCTGCCTAAAGAACTTTCTTCTCTTTTTAGTCTTTCCCTTTCTGTACCTTTTGAAGATGGAATCTTTTTCATTTATGTTATTTTTGTAAAGGCATTTAGTAGCAAAGTGTCCTACTTCTCCACTATCAAAACATTTGAAGGGAATCTTACCTTCGTATTTTCATAACCCTCTCTTGAGCTTCCTGACAAAGTTGGCTTCTTCTTCATTTGATTTGTCACTTTTTTGTACTCTTTTGTCTTTGTCTTCTTTGATTCCTTGAAGGTTTCTTCCTTCCTAGATAGCTTTCATAGCTTATCCTATTCTATCCTCATTTCATATGTAGTGAGTATTCCATGCAACTCATCCCTTGTTAGCTTGTTTAGGTCCCTTAATTTTTCAATGGTAGATATCTTGGGATTAAATATTGAGGGAAGTGATCTAAGCACTTTTTGCACAATGATAGTTTCTTCAATCTGTTCACCCGATCCTCTAATAGTGTTGACAATCTCATCCACATGAAGAAAATAGGCTACAATACTCTCCTCTTCATTCGTCTTAAGGGTCTTAAATTTTCTTCTATGGGATTGTAACTTTGCCTTCTTGACCTTGTCATCCCCTTCATATATTTTATGTAACTTGTCCCAAATCTCTTTTGTTGAATGACAATGCATGACTTTGACAAGTACAAATTCTTCTAGACTGCACAGGATTGCAATCCTAGCCTTAGAATTATTGTCACTAAGCCTCTTTCCAGTTGTATCTACATGTGGATTATTTGGGGTTGTGTAACTATTCTCAAATGCATTCCAAATGTCAAACCCAAGCACTATCAAATAGGTTTTCATTCTTATGCTCTAGAAAACATAATTTGATCCATCAAATAATGGAGCTTTGTTTGTGGAAAAGTCTTCATGTTTATCCATTTGTGTTGTAGGGATTCACCTTCAGTGGTTATAATGATCGTGAAGGAACCCACTCTGATACCAATTGTCGGAACACTTACTTATACTGAGTGGGGGGCTGAATCAGTATAAGACTACTTTTTCTTTTCTTACAATATTTATCAAAATGTTATTTTACCAACTATAGTAGTTACTAATAAATATATAACCATGCAATTCATAGTACACATAGATTCAACGTGGAAATCAAAATGGGAGAAAACCATAAAAAAAAAAAAATTACAAGATCATGTAGGCACCAATCTATTGTTATAATGCTTGTAGGAACCAACCTGCAGGAGACACCAATATCCTCAACTGAGCACCATCTCAACAATGCTTGTAGGCACCAACCTACAGGAGACACTAATCCCCTTGGTTGAGCACGAACTCAGCAAGATGTGGGAACCAACCTACCAAAGACACCAATCTCCTCAAATTGTCAACAACACCAAATCGTCTATTTACTTCAAGCCTTCACCCTACACAAATATGTTGATATGTCTCTTCTTTCATGGTACTTTACTTTTGTTCACAATTTGCTTGATTTTAGAAGTTCCTTAGACCTTGCACATCCTAGCCACCCTTAGAAAATTACGATGTTATTCTTTCTTTCATTTTCTGCCCCTCAAAAAATTCCAATACTCAACTCTCTTCCTCTCACATATCGATCCTTACACCTCTTCACATCTAATAAAATCAATCATGGAATTGTTATTTATACACTCTTCATACTTCCGCGGGATTTTCTACATACCAAAAATAATTTGTCTCATGGGGTCAGCTTTGGATCCTTAGATTCTCCTCCAAACTAGGCATAAAAACAATGCTTGAAACCAGTTCCAATTTCCTTCCTATTTTGCACGTGATCAGTTCAAAGACCACAACACATACTTCGTCGCTCAACAACCATTCAATGTACCTAGAATTAAATCATGGCCATTAATATACTCATTTTCCACCAGAACACAAGCACGCGACCTCGACATTCAACATCCGTTGATCAGTCCTCAGATAGATCTCGATCGACGATCTCGTTTCTTGGATATCGGGACCACCGGGGTACTCGGCTATCGGACCCTCGAACTTTAACCATGCACTTTCAGTCATTCGATACCCAATATATCGACACTCACGTGGTCCAATATTCTTGTGACATGTGGCCCAATTACAATGCAACACATGGCATTCACCGTGGCACTGGTCTATCAATCCCCCTGGGCCCTCGGGATTTAACACCTCACAATTTCAATAAACTTTTGATATCCGATATGTTGGGTTGATGTGGTTGTTGACACGGTCTCCATGTGAGATTCATTTGCATGTCCTAAATGATGTGGCATTATACGAGGTCTAACACATGGGACTATATGTGGTTATTGACATAACCTCCATGTGGACCTAACTTGGAACATGAGCTGGCCAATCAGGGCATCGTCCTGTCGAGCCCCCAAGACATTCACTGTTCTTACACTCTCCTTTCTCTTGATCTCCCGATATCAAATATGTTGATATATATCGTGGTCCCCACTATTGTGGCACTGGGCCACCAATATATCGGGCCCATGAGCCCTCGGGATATCAGGCTCCTGGCCCCCTATAACTTTAACTCTATGCACTTTATTTCAATCTCTCAATATTTGATATGTCGATATCATGGACCCCACTACTGGGGCACCGAGCCCTAGGGATATCTTTGTTGGACCCTATGCACTTTATTTCAATCTCTCAATATCTGATATGTCGATATCATGGACCCCACTACTGGGGCACCGAGCCCTGGGGATATCTTTGTTGGACCATCATGCTAGCATGGAAGATGACATGGTTCTGACATGGCTACTGATATGGTGGATGATGTGGCCACCACGTGGCTCAAGCATGGATGTTGATGTGACATCAAAGTTGGCCCACCAAGCATCGACCCACTGGGTATGGGCCCCCAAAAATTTTGGCAATGCATTTTCAACAAATGTTTCAATACTCCAGTATTAGATATAGTGGATCCCACTGGGTATCGTACCCTTGGGCCCTCGAAAATTTTAACAATGAATTTTCAAGAAATCACTATGGTACTCTGGTATCCAATATAGCGTGGACCCCACAACTCAAAATATGACATAATTCCCAAGGCTTTGTAGCTCTTCTACTCGCATTCAAACTTATGTGATAACGTTTTTCATTATAAAGTACTTGAACACAGTTTTTCCTAATGAATGTGGGATATATTATTTGTTCATTTACTTCGGTCTAATTAACTGGGACCTCGTCTACCAAGCTCATCGTTGCTACATTCATGTTTGAGATTTTCTCTGCGTCATCGAGCTTCAGTTTTGGCTCCCTTACTAGACTTATTGTTGTTATGGTGTTGTCATTCAGGGTAAATATACAAGATTCAGAGTCTCACCCTATCTTTGTCATTAATTACATTCATGATTATCCCAGTCCTTATCATTAATGACATTCATGACTATCTCAGTCCTATCTACCTTTGACATCAATGACAACACAATTTTCCAAAAGTATAGAATATGGACAAAGAGCACATGATGCATTGTAATGCAAGAGTTTTAGAATGGATCAAAGCATAGAGAGTGACTCCCTTTGTAATGTGGATCTATTGATGTATGCATTGTAATTTTTAATGGAGATAATATAAAGTTGTAATTATATATGTTGTTTGATGTGTATGTTCTGATTTTAATGAGTGATTGCATTAATGGTTTATGGTATTACTTTGTTAATGGATTATGGTTGAATGAATGAATGATAGCTCGTGGCTTCCTTGTCTACTTTATCCCTTCATATCCAACACAAGACAATATGTTCTCTTTGATTCTCATTGCATCTTGGGTGATACCTTCTTCAATCCTCTACTAAAGATTTATATGTTGATGCCTTGGGGGTTTGTTGGTCAGCTCTATATGAACCCTGGGTCATCAACCCCTCAGTGTTGGGAAGGATGTGTGTAAGTGAGCCAACAGATCCCATTAAGAAAAGTTGTCTTCACATCCCTCTGATGTATCATCCATCCCATAAATGAAACTAAGAACATAGTTTCTCTAATGGAAGTGTACCTAGCATCTAGAGAAAATTTCTCGTCATAGTCCACTCTCTCTTTATGGGAGAATCCTAACACCATGAACCTTTTCTTAAACTTATCAATGCTACCATAAACTACATGCTTGATCTTGTAAAGCCACTTGGAACTCACTACTAATTTCCTCTCTGGTCTTGGCACTATGTCCCAAACATCATTCTTCATGATGGAGGTGTACTTTTCGACCATGGCATCTCACCAGACCTACTCATTTTCTACCTCATGAATGTTGTGTTGAGGCTTAACACACTCTAAAATATTGAGAGATTTTGGGTACCACTTTGATTTTTTCTTTGTAAGGAAATTTTGTTTCATTCCTATCTTACTTAATACATTAAATTCATTTTTTTAATATTTTTAATAATTTTCAAATTTATGAAATTTTTTATATTTCAGAGCTTTTTGAAACTTTTATCTTAGTCTCATTTCTAATGGTATTCAAACTTATGATTTTTCCTTGTTTAGAATAACAAAACAACTTTATTTGGGATTATTTCTTACTTTTATGACTGGAATACAAGTTTTGTTTTGACCCAATGGTTAGGTTTGGACACTATTTGATCTTTTTTCGGATTGCTTACACACTTTTTATTAAAACAAAGTTCTTATTTAATCCGAACATATTTTCATGTTCGAATCACTTGAAAACATTTACTAACGAAAATATATAATTCCATCTGATGGAAAATATTGATAATCAATCCAAATATTATCTGTGTTAAAATTATTATTGTCCTAAAAAGATATATTTAAATTATATTATGTTTTATGATCATTGCAAATTCATGATTCAATCCGATTATGCATTTTGACAAAGTTATAAACCTATTCAATTCAGATATTTTTTGAGATTTAGATGCAAAGTGGTGAAAATAATTTTTGAATTGATTTGAATACGACCATCATTAAAAAAAAATCATCATTTTTCCTTGAACTAAAGGTTTTAAACATGATTGTAAAGAAGGAAACTCATCCGAAGAAGGAAACTTTTCCTACATTTAGTAAGTTAAATTTCTTTTGTTTATGAATAAAGGAAATGATAAAAATTGTTTTGGTCATCTTTTAATAAAATTGAGTTTAGTTGAAAATAGTTTTCCATTTTGATACTTTGCACCTAAACCAATAATCATGCCACCTAAAGAACTGAGAACACCTAAGAGTTCTCCCACAACACCTAGGACTTCTCCGAGGAACACAAAAGAAGAATTGAAAATGGAAAATGGAACCCCTGAAAAGATTGAAGTTGTCATTTCTGATATAGAGATAGAAAATGTTGAAACGGAGCTGGAAATCACAAAGTAAGTGATCAATTTCCCTAAATCAGACAATGAGCATTTGAAACTTGTTTTTGGGATACTGAAAACTTAATTTCCAAGGATAAAACCATACCTAAATGGGGTGAGATATTTGGAAGGTTTCAAAAGGGGAATTATCCATATATCGTATCATTGAGAAACTCTAGTAGGAGAAATTTTGATGACCTAGTTTATCAAAATATTAGGAATCCGGGGTTACATTATGTAGCATTTAAGGCACATGTTCTTCCTTACTCTAAAGTAATTAGTTGGATCATTGAATATATTGACATATAGGAAAGGGTTATCAATAATTATAAGGGAGAAATAATTGCTTCATTTAAGACTATAGATGTGGAAAAGTATTACAACTTTCTTGAACCTGAGAAGAACCTAAGTACATATTTTGTTACTAGTTTTCATGATGAAAATTGTTAGGGACCTAACCTTCCTAACCCCTCACATAGGTAGAATAATATAACTCCATGTAATAAAGGTTAATATTAATAAGGCCTACCAATAAGGAATAATAAGTCAAATGTAAGAAGACCTAATAAAAGCTTTCACTTCTAGAAGGATCTTCCTCTAGACTGTTCTTTTGGATAGATAGAGTATAAATAGAAGTAGAGGATATGATAAATCATGTCTTGGGTATTATTCTAATAGAGCTATGCTCTGCTGGAGGTTGCCCCCTCGAAGAGGCAAGCGAATATTGTTATCTGTAATCAAAGTGCTATTTCTAGTGTTATTTTGGTATTATTCTAGTATTGTTCTGATTATATCATTTCTTCTCTGCCATTTCTAGTTAAAATATTTTTGTTTTGCGTACTATTTTATATTTGGAATACTACAAGTGGTATCAGAGCACCTTCCTTGGCAGAAAATTGTGGGTTAAATTTTTTTTCAGGGTAGAGACGTATTATGACATCTTAAAGCTACAAATATCTGTCATTACAGGCATAAACCTGTGGTCGGGGAGTCATACATGCAAGAAATATAAGTGGTACCTAAGCACACATCTATTGTCCACCCTTGTAACCCCTGTTGGTACCCCTTCGAGTGGTAGCGCATCATATAGCACCTGTATACAGATCAGCCTAGATATTTTGAATCCCTCCATAGATAAATCGATCGATTGCCTGACTTCTATAGTGTCATCAAAAGCAGCACTCGGGAAGATACTCTCTAGTACCTGGGTAGTCTGGTAGTACAACTAAGGGCACAGTCTAGCCTCCTTATTTGGTGCCCTGAGATATTGGTCCAAGTATTATTATTCGATCTCGCATGTATATCAGAGAGATATAGCATAGGGAAAACCCTTTTTTGTAGAAACCCTGAATATCATACCCTTGGGGACGGAAACAAACAACAGAGCGAACAAGATCTATTGTCACACAACTGTGCCTTCTACATTCTAGTTGCAAAATTACTACACATTTCTTCATGTTAAGCATTTGGGCATTTGGGCATTTCGTCACTGTAGTATTATTCAGGCCGGAGTATAACTTTGTAGAAGTAAAAAAAGAGTATAGTGGTCCCGTCAACACACTTATTTGGGACTTACCCCACTGGGTTCCTCTCTTCGCCCTGATTCCAGTGATACCTCTCATTTTTAACACAATTTTTTTTGTGGACCCAACCCGTCTTTGACACCTTATTTGGCTCCTATCCCTTTAGATCCCCCTTCTCTCTCTGATCACAGTGGTACCTATCATTTGACACCCTTTTTTCTCTATGGTCCCACCCACCCCTCCAAACCCCTTTTGTTTCCCCTATACCATTT
>CBVK0100911544.1:0-10406 GCA_900067695.1 Picea abies
ATGTAGATGTATGCATGGATCTAATGAAGTAGATGCACCATTGATATTTCCACACATATCCACTTTATCTTTTTGTAATGAATAAGATCCAAATGAAGTTTGGACGAAACTTTGAAAATCGTGCGACCTTTTTCGGAAAAATGTTGAAATTTTGTTGATTTTAAAAGGCTCATAACTTCACTTCCCATAATCTATTTCAAAAGATTTGTTTTTTGAAATTAGGTATTTTTTCGAGAGAAATTCAAATATCCAATTTGTTTCTACAAATTCTTCTTGGAAAATTTCATAATTGAATCTGATGTATGTGTCCCCCTTTTTGGATCATGAGATGCATGCATGAGAGTCTTTGCATGTGGCTCTTGGGATACATGAATGGAGCATGAAAAAGAGTCTATGTGTGGATCCTGATATGCATGGATAATATATTCCATATGAGATTCAAAAAATAGATTTGAAATGCAGTAGACATCATCTTCAATGAATTGAACAAAAATTTGTGCAAATACAAGTGTAGAAGGTTCTTCAAACTGAGAGGATTGATCTTCTAGTAGTTTTTCTACTGGCTCTATATTGTCAACATTTTTCATTCAAACTTCCTTATTCCCAAATAGAACCTCCAATATGGTCCCTAATTCATTTGGGGTTGAGTCTTCATCATCTACTTGATGATAAATTTCAGGAGAAATAGACAAGCAGATACATCCTATGGTCATATATTGTCTATTGAGAAAGTCATTTTTCTCATCGGTGGAATTAGGCTCTACTTCCATTGACATGTTTATTTGGTATCAACCTCTACTTCTGAGAAAAATTAAAATCTTTGGCTTCCACTCCAAATATTTATGAGTGAGAAGTATTGTCGGTGAGTAAAACATAGATTCCATCGTTCATGTTGCTTTGTTTTGTCTTCGATATCTACAAAATACTATTGGTGATGATCCTTGCTATCATCTTGTGGGATCTGATACCATGTAGATTTTATGATATACCTACACAAAATATCTATCTAACAATCAAATGTACATGACTTGCGAATGGTGTGAAGAGAAGAAAAAAAATGGAGGAAAGAATGAAAGAATTTCTATTAATCATATTCCACACTCAAAGAGTGAATAATTTACAGTAGATATAGGTTACATGAGTAAATAATGCACCATAGTAGTGATCTAGAGAGATCTAGACACTCATTGACAAAAACCAAAATAATTTTCCACCTAGTCCTAGTTAATTGATCCATGCAATCATGAGTTAACTAAGTCACACGTGTGGAAGTAAGATAAACACATGCAATTGTTGGTGATAAAACTGAGGTTTCCATGCATGAGTGACTTCCACTATTCTAACCGAGTGTAATTGAATATAAACTGAAGATAATCACCCTATTTTGTAGGGGAATATTCTATAGAGACAATATTATCATCTAAGGAAGTGTTCTCAACATTGAAATGTCATCTTTAGGAAAATAATTACCTAGGTGAGTGTGTAATATCTCCAACACATTCAACTTCTTCTTAAACTCCCATTTCCTACCAATGGGATTTCTTCCAGTCAACAATTCCATTAGATCCCAAGACTCATTCTTGTCAAATGATGTCATTTCTTCAACCATGGAATTTTTCCATATTTTTCCATCCTCTGAATCCACTACCTCCCTAACAGTCCTAGTATCATCATCAATAATAAACAAAGAAAAATTTGAACAAAAATCAGGTGGAGTATACCTTTTTCATTTCCTTGTTTCCTAAAATGATCTCCTCAATACTAGAGTATGAGGCTCTTCTTCTTTTGATTCTTGTACTTTTGTAGAGTCGGATTCATTATCTTTCAATTCAAACTCAATTTTCGTTGGTTCTTCCTTTTTGAAAACATATTTGATTTCTCTAAATACCACATACTAACTATACACTACCTTCTTAGTTCGTGGGTTCCAAATCTTATAACCTTTCAAACCATCATTATAGCTGTCGAGTAAAATATATGCTATCTATTTCGACATTAAATTGTCAACCTGGGGCTCATAAGATTCGAGGTTCCAACACTGTATATGCAGGTCTAGAGATCTAATCTAGCCTAGCCTCTCCTAATCTAATGCCAAAAAACTCAAATAATGAAGAGCTTTAAGAAATTCTAGAATTATGAACTCTATATGACCTAAGTAACCTTAAACAATCTAGGACTATGGACTATCTCTAAATAACCAAATAACAAGAAATCGATTTCAAAACTATCTATTCAATCTCTTTTTAAATAAGCAAACAACAAGTAAGCTATTTATGGATTATCTATCTCTGAGTGAACAAGTAAATAAGCAAGTAAGAAACTAATCTATCTATCTCTCAATGAAAAAACAAGAAAGAAATTACTCCATCAAAACTATCTTTGACAAGTGAACTCTTTTCTTAAAGAAACTCACAACTATTTATATCCTACAAAGAATAAACATTAATTCAAGCAAATCCACAAACCCATAACAAACACTAATTAGAAATTCTAATTCAATTTTGAAACTAAAATAATCATTGAAAATACTTCGTATAGAAATCTACAAACTCAAAACTCATTCAAGCAAATCTACAAACTCATAACTAGCACTAATTAAAAATCCTAATTCAAAGTCATAACAATGAAAATACTCTGTGAAAACCTATAAACTCGTGGCTAGTTCTAACGAGAAATCATAATTCAAATTCATAGTTGGGACTTCATTTAAAATCATAACCTAAGTGAACTAATATATCATTAATAATCATATCCAAAATCAATCAAAATGTTATTAAAAATCAGAACTCAAAATTCATTTCTATCCTAACATGCTGAAGCAAAATTGACAAGTGAAACAGTCCTACAGATAATATGTGGAATTGCAAGTAAGCCTATATAAATTAATACTCTATCAAAACTAAAACTAATAAATTTAATCTATCAAAACTACAAGTAAATCTATTTAAATTAGTATTCTGTCAAACTATCAAAATTGAAGCAAAGCTACAAATAAACTCTGTCAAAAGAACCAATCTAAACTACTACTTTGTCGAAGTTATCAGAACTAAAGTAATTAATCAAGACTTAGATGAAAATATCTAAATTAGTATCCTGTAGGATGATTCATGGCTAAGAAGGAAAAATACACAATACTAGAATTGACCAGCTCCTACAAGCAATCTGCAATTAAGGAAAAACAAATTAGATTTACAAATTGTAATTGACACATACACAACAATTAAAATTGAGAAATACATGCAGTAAAGAAACGAGTATAAATTATAAATAAGAAAATAAGATAAATGCATGATATATCTATACAGTCACTCAGACCATTGGTGGCCCCCCCAGCAGGTCGTGACTACTCTCCAACAACAAAACACAAGCTTAACTCAACGCAATTATGTCATTAGTTAAAAACAAAGTCTGGAACACAAGTTTGCAAAGAAATGCATGAATACCACAACAAAATTATTCTTCAAAATTATGTGTGGTGTTTTTCCACTGCTAGTGGTATTTATAAGTAAATTACAGCTTGAGAGGTCGACCACTGGAAGGGTTGACCTCCTCTAAAAATGACAAATCCATTAAATGATCTTCTAATAGCTTCAACTTCTAGAAAATTTGTGACCCACTCAACTATCAGCATAACCATCCAATATGATGTGTAATGAACTCTGTATCAGGAGAACACAAGGGGGCACAAAACCCATATCGTCGATTCATCCACCACAAGCTGCCAATGTGGTAACCACCAACTCCTTTACGCTTCGAGTGTCAGATGGAGTGTCAGATGTGTTAGAGTTTAAGTTATTATTAGGTTTGTTTTCAATTTACTAGATAACCATAGCATAAATAGGATCACTCAAAGAAACACAATCATAAGAGAAACATCATTTATCCTAGGAAACCCTCATGGGGGAGAAAACCCAACAAAAACTTCCTTAATATAGATAGCCAATACAATGTCAAGAGAATAAACCAATCACTACATAAATTCCTCTCCCAAGTAA
The DNA here is from genome assembly GCA_900067695.1 of Picea abies. Taxonomy (NCBI): domain Eukaryota; kingdom Viridiplantae; phylum Streptophyta; class Pinopsida; order Pinales; family Pinaceae; genus Picea; species Picea abies. The sequence goes on from CBVK0100911544.1 coordinate 3,996, forward strand.
TGTGCCTCTCTCTCTTCCTTATTCTTCAACTGCAACTCCAAACTTGCACTCTACATGATCGAATGAGTGAATGAACAAATGAGGCGATGGCCTCCTTTAATTATACAATCTGACATGTGCTAAAAGGAAGTGTCTTTTCATTGACAGGGCCGACTTCTCTTCCTGGGTGGTTATAACCATTTTAATTTATTCTGGGGGGCGAATTCTCATTTTCCATATTACAATTAGGGTTCAACCAATCCACAAAAGGGTATTTGGTCATTTACAATGCCTGACATGATCAATTCACAAAAGGGGATTGATCTAATGAATAATACATCAACAATAATTAGAATACTCTTTGCAGTTACAATATTTCAACAACTGGAAATATTTCTTCATTAACAGTTAGGCCTCGACCTCTTATCCTTTCCTACACTCACCATTGAAAGTTGGCAGCTTAATTTTCCAGAGTTCACCTTACAAGGTGTCTGCCTTAAGCCTTCTTCTCTGCCTCCTAACAAGAGACACAATTGGGATTTTCCCTAGCCATGAACTTGCATGAGTGGATTTCCTTGGAAAATGATGGTGCCTACTCAACCTTTTGGACTGCCTATCATTCCCATGATCACCCTTTATGCTATGGGATCATAATACAATCACTTGTCTAACACTAGCTTCATGCTTGGTACCACATTTTTTGTTAACATGCTTATGCAACATATTCAATCTCTGATGTATCTCTTCCCGAGCTTTCATAATCCTTTCATGACTGGCCCTATAGCTTTGCACTTCTCTATGCAAACTTCTCATAGTTACAGGCTCCTGTCTATCTCTCCTTCCATTAGACTTTGTCTCAACATTTTCTAGGATGACATGCAAACCCCTAATAGACTCCTCATGGTTGTAATATCCCTAGGAATCTTCCATAACTTCAGTGCTCATATAAGAACCAAAGTTGTTTTCATGTACCTCTAATTCTGCAAGAAATGTGCATGTAGTAATTATTGTTAGAACGTGCATAACATACAAAAATTCATTAATTAGAATATAGGTTATTCTTCTCATCAATTTATGAAGAATACAATGCACTAATTCAAAATATAATTCCTTATATGCATTATTCTATGAAAAAAGTTTCCAATGGATATACTCATGTCTCATTCTGAATTCTTGAGCAAAAATTTACAACATCCACATGTTGCAATTTTCCACTCATTAACTGCTATAGAAATATATTTATTACTTTATGAGAAATTGTAATTCCCAAATAAAAATTATTGGCGGATATAATTATTCTCCTCCTCAATACCTTTCTAGTGACTATTTATTTGCTCAAATATAAGCTCTAAGCTAAAAGATATGGTTCAAAGAAGTTTAGGTTGTTTTCCACAATTTATCCATGTATGCTACAAGTGTCTTCTTTCTATTCATGCACATTTTTACATTCCCAGATTCTGAATCTGGCTCCATGGATGTCTTCTATGGTTCACAAGATTTCCATATACTACACCTGTGCCTCAAATGGACTTCTGAGCAAGGAGTTATGTCCTATGGAAGTAAACTAGTGTTGAAATTTAACCCTTATTGTTCTAGCTGTAACTTTGGCAAAAAAGATAACTCCACGCTTGATGTATTTGGAATTAAGACAATAGGTGCATATATACAAAAATAAATGACTATTGGTATTCCCCAATGGGTGACCCTTCCTATCACCTACGACTCATCATATGTACATTGCAGTGACAAGAACACAATCCCAAGGATTATGTGTCCAACATTAAGCATTAATTAAACTAGGGATTACAGTGGGGATGTTACAACTATTCAGATTTGTTTTTAAAAAATCCATCATTTAGGTAAACACATTTACTGACTTAATTAGAACCCTTTAGAGTTATTGATGTTTTTGGAGGTCACATTTAATTGCTATTTTTACCTCTATTTTGAAAAGTTGTGCCACTGACAACAATTGTTTTTTTTGTTTTTGTTTTTTGAGGGGGGGGATGATGGGATCAAAATTACAACTTCTTTAAAACCGTGACATTAACAAACAAAACCCTAAAATCAACTCTAGAATAAAAAATTGACACTCTCAGTAGCACCCCCACCTTTTTTTAAGATCAAAATTAAAACTTCTTTCAAACCCATGGTCTTGATAACTACCCTTGCAACCAAAATCTTAAAATCAACTCCCAAATTAAAAAGAAGTGCTACTAATAACAACCCCACCTTTTTTTCAAACCTAAAATTATAACATTTTTTAAACCAAAACCTAAAAATTCAATGTTATTACATACAAAATAATAAGAAATGTAAAAAATCAAATATGAAAATAATAAAAAAAATAATACATAGAATAAAAACTATATATAAATAAAGAAAAAAAAGGGAAAAACATGTTTCTTTTTAATTGATTTTTTTTAATAATTAAAAAAAATCCCATACCCTTCTTTATTTTTTATACAAACAAAAAAAACACCCTAAAAAGAAAATAAATAAATTGAATAAAAATGTAGAATGTCATTTAAAAACACTAAGGAAAAAAAAAAAGAAAAAATAACAAATATACAAAAATACTAAAAATAACAAATTAAAAAAAATTGAAAAACAAAACATAAAAATATGGCCCATTTAGTTAGGGAGGGGGGCTTCCATTCTCCACCTATGTCACCCCAAAGCTCTCCATTATCACCTCCACACCCTAAAAAAGAAAATAAATAAATTGAATAAAAATGTAGAATGTCATTTAAAAACACTAAGGAAAAAAAAAAGAAAAAATAACAAATATACAAAAATACTAAAAATAACAAATTAAAAAAAATTGAAAAACAAAACATAAAAATATGGCCCATTTAGTTAGGGAGGGGGGCTTCCATTCTCCACCTATGTCACCCCAAAGCTCTCCATTATCACCTCCACCTTCCATTCTCCACCTATGTCACCCCAAAGCTCTCCATTATCACCTCCACTCATTGCATGCCCCTGCTTTCCCCACGCTTGCCCATTAAAGGAGTGGTCCACCCCTCCTTTAATGAGCGAGCATGGGGATAGGGAGGGGCGGGTTGTTGTGGGAGGTGGTGAGGGTTGGGGGCAGGTGGGATGGGGAATGGGGTGAAGTTGGGTGTAGGGGAGGGGGAGTGATTTCAAGAATCTCCCCCTCAGCTCAATGCCTCATTTTTCTTCCTTATTTTTGTTTTAATTTATTAATTTATTTATATTGTTTTAATTTATTAATTTATTAATTTTGTTTTAATTTATTAATTTATTTAAATTTAGTGTGTGTTTTCTTACTTAATTTTTTTTGTTTTTATTTTTTAATGTATTTTTTTCAAGTTTTTTAAATGTATGTTAATTTTTTTTTAATTAAAATTTTTTTAAATAATTTTTTTTTAATTTGTTTTCACGGTATTTTAAAAAATGGAAAAGGTGGGTAGGAGTTTTTTAATTTTTCTCTCTCTTTCTTTTTTAAATTGTTGTTTCTTTTAAATGTATTTAAAAAAAATGTTTTTTTTTTTTTTCATTTTTCTTTGTGTTTATTCACTATTTTATTTGATTTTTGAATTTTTGGGGTTTTTCCTTTTTTGCGATTTTGTTTGCAATAACATTGGAATTTAAGTTATGGTTTAAGAAATGTTTCAATTTTAATTCTAAAATAGGGGGACTATTTTTATAGCACCACTTTTCAATTTGGGGGGTTAATTTTGGTGATTTTAACCTAAAAATTTGTGACTTTATAGTTAGAGATCTCATTTTGAGGTCACAATTCTTGTAAATCTCATTTTGAGGTCACAATTCTCGTAAATTGGTCATTATTTTGGTGCTAAATTGACATCTTAATAAAAGCATATGCATATTATTTTAGAAGGAAAATAATGTACCCTTGTTAGAAGAACATGATTTTTTCTAATTTATACAACTTTTTCATAAAAAAAGGTTACAGATTATGGAAGCTACTTTAATTTCCTATATCTCATATTTTTACACCCTATTCTAATAAGTTGTACATGTACCTCAAACAATTCCTCCCAATCCTCATATTAATGTTTTTCCAAATTTTAAATGCACTATATCTCATATTTTTACACCCTATTCTAATAAGTTGTACATGTACCTCAAACAATTCCTCCCAATCCTCATATTAATGTTTTTCCAAATTTTAAATGCAACTAATAGGGTGTGAGAGGAAATCATTAACTTGAATGAGCCCACTTTCTATTTTTGCATCAAGGAGCACTTTGGATAGCCTAGTATGAGGGAGATGTGTAATACCTTTCATGCTCAATGTGGAGCTACAACATGTCACATTAAATTTAAAAAAAAAATATTATATACATAAAAAGTATACAGTATCAACCACAATCTAAAGTCAAAAAACTAAGATACTACTCAATGTTCGAGGTAAGAGATTTAATATCACTTATGGTATAAATTCCATTCAATATTTTTTGTTTGATACTAGGGTGTATAGATTTCTAGAGTACACGTGCAAGACACATCAACATAAGTAACAATAGAAAGAATTAGTCCACAACTGGGTAAATGGCCATTGGGATTTTAAGTGATATGCTAAGCTAATAGAAGAGCTATAAGAAGAAGTCGATCTAGAGAAGTTTTGGTACGTATCAATCTAGGAATCAAAGGGAGAAATATGAATGAAGGAGACAACATGAGACCTTACAAGGAATATATACAGAGAACCTCTAAGATAATTGAACATTGTTATAGAAGACCAATCATAGTCAGTGTCCATAGAATATTATTGAGATAATATCTGAGGTTGCAACCTTAAGGAGTATGTTGATCTATTCCTACAAATCTTCACTAAAATGGAAGGTATCAAATGTGATCTTGGTGAGATGTGAATAGAATCAAGATGGATGCCAAGTCCATTAAGAAAAGGCCCTATAGGTTAAATCTGGTAATAAAAGAGAGTAAACGAAGAAATTGACAAGATGCTTCTAGTTAATGCGATATTCCCACTAGAGAAGTCAGATTGGATCGATTTGGTAATAATCAAGAAGAAGAAGGTAGGAGAATACATAAGGATCTGTGTGGATTTTTGTGGCTTGAACACAACGAGTGCCCATGACCTATTTTCTACCCCCTTTAGTGATAATGTGTTAGTTCATGTAGTGAGGAAAGAAATATTTCCATTCACTGATGGATTCGAAAGATACCATGAGGTGTAAATATATAAAGAGGTGTTGGGAATTTTGATCCATGCTTGCACATGTCCTTCTTAATGCTGGGGAGTTTATACCTAGGGTTCATCCAAAGTTGTCCAACAAAATCCCCAAAGCACCATCATATCAATCCTCGACCAAGGCCAAGTAAGGTCTCACCCAAGATGCAAAGAGGATCATAGAGACCATAAGGTCTTATGATAGGGATGAAGTCTAAACACATGAAGAGTCATCAAGATTGGAATTCATGCAGCTCATATCTAAGTGATTATTAGGACTAAGAATTAAAAAAATACAGACACATATTCAACTCATCCATGATAGACATAAAATGGATTAGAACTGTTTCATCTTTATTACTAGAACCATTTCATCGCATCAGATATATACATTATCGATGACACATACATATGAAAACCACGGAACTTCATACCTTCTCTATATAAATCCTTAGAATTACAACATATTGTGCAATGCGCCTTTTCTCAACACTCAAACGTACATAGACACATAAATATATTCAAAGCATTACATCATTAGAATAGGTTCAGAGCGAGCTTGATATTGAAGTCTCAATGAATCTCTTTTCCTCAATATCTAACTAGTCTTAACAACCCTATTTTTTATATTAATTCTTCATTTTATAGATTTCTTTGTTGAGGAGTGTTGTCTCTTTCTTCTCCGCTCCACTTGTTTGTCTGACAAAATTGCCTTAGACACTTCTCATGTTTGTCAACACTCCACGTAGAATTTTTGTATCAATGGAAATCTTAACTACTTGAACATATTTTCCTTTGTCCACACCACGTCCTCATATGTTGTTGGTATTAAACATTTGGGGATATTTCCCGATGATATCTTCTTGCTTTCTGGTGCAATTGACAAAAATTAGACCAACACACACTTGGCATACTTTAAGGTTGGTGCGCAACTGAAAAAACTTGATCTGGCACACACTCTATGTCATTCATTGCTCATTTCCTTAGGCACACATAAAACTATGGAATGAGCGCACACAAATTCATTTGTGCACGCACACACAACTGAACCCAAAACTTTGGGTGCCAACTGTTGAAATCTTGTAATTGCAAAGAGTATTCTATTTATTATTGAGTTATTATTCATTAGATCAATCCCCTTTTGTGTTTTGATCAATCCCCTAAATATAATGTGCAAATTGAGAAGTCACCCCCCAGGCTAATTAAAATGGTTTTAACCACTAAGAAGACAAATTGACACTGCCCAG
>CBVK0100911545.1:0-10406 GCA_900067695.1 Picea abies
TCATTACTTCCCTTGAACAATCACTATTGATTATTTCTCATATATTGTGCATGGTGTATTGTGGTGTATTGGTGTAACTCTTATACTATTGTTCATTGCTCATTGGATATAACTAAATGGTTTAAGTATAAGTTGAAAAAGGTTTTTAAATTGTACTTGATACTGATTCACCGCCCTCTCAGTATCAACAAAAATTGGGCTAAAATCCAACTATGCTAAGAGTTGGTGTGACCTTAGAGACTCAAGATAATTTTGACTGCTCTTATACCAAAGGCTAGTACAATTTTTATAACTGCACGCATGCCCATATTACTAGTTACTATTAAGTCATATGCATTTATTTTCAAAATAACTAATAACTGCATGTCTTAATAGTAACATTAAAAAAATAAACTAATAATTACATGTCTTAATAGTAACATAAAAAAATGGAAAACTAGAGTATCCACGTTACTATTAAGACCTAGCTATTTTTAATAAAATTTACATACAATATTTATACTTCAATATAAATATAAACAAGATTATATATTTGAAGACAATAGAAAAGTGATCTCTTGAGTGAGTTGCACTAAAACAACAAGTGTTTGTTGTTGTTTGCTGGTAGTTTTCCTAGCAGTGAGTTCCCTTGAGTTCCCAAGTGAGACATTCCTAGCTACATGTGTCAAAGATACCCTAATAAATAAATGCGATTCCTAAGGGACACATATCAATGAAGGGGTACATTCCTTGGGTTGGGAAGGTCAAGAGGAAGAGAGCTAGTGGAAAATTGGGATAGTTGTAGTATTAATGGATTGTGAGATTTTTGAAATGTGAGTGGATAGTGAGAGACCACTCTCTTTTGTGGATTACTATCCTCATCTCGGGGGTGATTTGTTGTTGATATTTAGAACAAGAAGTCTATGGTTGGGTGGAATGTCCGTCCTAAGAAGTTGGTTGCACAACTGATTATAAAGAATAAGTGTTTATCTTGTTTGTATGTAATTCACAACTATAAGATACAAGAAATTATTTAGTTAGTAGAAATTTTCATTTTTATGAGTACATTCTGCACTGTATTGTTCCTCAATTGGGATGGAGGACGTTACAACATTGTTGTTGGGGAGGTGATAAAAACTACATTTAATTCCAATTGTATTTGAAAAAATAAGAATGAAAAAAACTCATTAGATTGCATGCATCAACCTAGATATATATTTGGTAGATTTTTATCAAGAACACATATTTCTAAAATAAGTATAATTGAACAAGAAAAACAACAAGAAGATTCTGAATAGACATTCAACAAATCATTGAAGAACTTGTTAAGTTATGTCAAGAAGGAGCAATAATTTTTGTAAATCCCTTTATTGAACAAGGAGAAGAATCTTCATCTCATAATACCACAGTTGAAGATGAAGAGAAACAATTTGAGATCTTTCAATTCCTCACTCTAAAAAATAATGAGGAAACAAAGATGAAAAATATCAATCCTTTTACTCTTCCTAATTTTCATAACTTTATTACAAAAGACATTGATAGTTTTCTTTTTTAATTTGAAATTTATTTAGAACGTATGATTATGCATAAAATGGTCAAAATCTCAAGTTTTTCCCCTCTACATTAAAGGAATAAAGCTGGGAAAAATGAAACAAACCTTCACTGAAAAACACAAGGACTATTATAAGGCCCGAGATACTAGAGAATAGATCTTTAATAGTCTTTGTAGAAGATAGTATCAAATAAAAGTTCAAAATAAGCAATATGGATCTATCATTGATTTGATGAAAACGGTAATGATGTGTTAAGGCATGCAAGGAGAATATGACACCATCAGAAAAAATGATGTGTGTTAATGATGTGTGAAGGCATGCAAGGAGAATATGACACCATCATGAAAAATGATGTGTGGGTTTTTGGTTTGATTTTTAAGTGGATTATGATTATGGTGATTACTAGGAGATGGATTTCTAATAATTTCATTGAAAAGTATAAATAATTATTTGTTGTGAACTATTTCAATTAAAAGTAGACAATGACTAAGATAATAGCTTTGGTCCAATTTCTAGATATATTACTAATAAATGTATTATTTCTTGTCTTATTGTTATGGTTAGAGTATTTACATGAAGTGAAACCTAAATTTTTTTAATGATGTTTTGAAAGTTCAATATTTATGCAACAACCATGAGGTTTTGAAGTTGATGGTATGGTGGATTGTGATTTAAAGTATGTTCATTTTTAATGGGGCAATTAAATTAGTGAGTGATTTTGTGGAAAAGACATAAATATATTCTATGTGGATGTACATCTGATTTTGTGAAAAAGAAATAAATATATTTTATGTGGATGCACATCTATATTTTTGTTTAATGAATATAATATTGGAGTTGTTGGACATTTTATATGTGGATGAACTCATTCTACTTAGTAATGATTATGATTCAATCTCTTGGTAGAAAAATGAGTTGTCTCATTTAAGATGGAGTTTCCTCCTGATCTTGACCATTAGGTGAATGAACTACTACAAGATTATTTGATATTAGACTAGTCAAGGCATTTGGACTTGTTAGCATTAGCATTAAGTTTACTTTCCTTAAGTAGTGAAACAAAGTGGTCCTCATGTTTAAGGTTTAAGGTCAAAGTCAAGATGACTATGGAAGGAATTTTTTTGTGTTTAAGGGATGGATACAAATTTGATAATGGTTATAATAAAGGTTAACTCATACTAGATATACAATATTCAACAAAGGTTTTTAATACAAAGGATAAAACATTATTGTAAATTATTTGTGGTTACAATTAGACACATTTGTGACTTATAGCTTGAATTCAATTTTTTAGGGAAACAAACATAAACTCATCGAATACTTGTGTATTAGGTATCCTAATGAAATATATTGTTGCAACTACAACATCAAGTGCGAGAGGATATGTATCATGTCTCTTGGATGGAGGAGTACCATCCCACACAGGAAGCTTTGTTAGTCCATAACAAGTATTCATGCAATGAGAGTGTCAATGCGGATCAATTGAAATAGAACCAAATGGCCAACTTGGCTAGATGTCGTGGCCTATCCATAATTGGTGGCATGGACTGAAGACCCTTCCCGTGGTGCTCTAACATCCTCTATAGATGGATCTCGATAGGATGTCGAAATAAATATGCTATGTTGAGGTACAATGTGTTTTGGGGTGGATATTGCAATGTTAGTGGCACACATACGATCTCCAAGCTAAGGTGGTTGCGGGGAAAGTGGGGAGTTAGGCATATTCTTAAAAAAGGGAAACCCTCTCAATGGGTTATTTTTGGTCTATTTTTGATCGCGAAGAGAGCTAAGATCAACTCCTTTGAATTCATGAGTGTCAAAATAGTTGACATGGTGACCCATAATTTACGAAGAAAATACAATGTAACCTCCTTGTTATTGCATGGAAGTTTATTAAATACCACGTTGTCTTTCCAAGTGTAGAATGTGCAATAGTCCATGCAAAATTCAAGAGTGTCAAAATAGTTGACATGGTGACCCATAATTTAGGAAGAAAACACAATGTAACCTCCTTGTTATTGCAGGGAGGTTTTTCAAATACCACAAATCATTATCCATAGAGTTGTCTTTCCAAGTGTTGAATGTGGATCCATCCATGCAAAGACATCTCTTTCTCTTTGATTATATGCAAAGATTGTACCTTTTTTTTTTCATGCCAATTGAATAGTACTCTTTCATCTCAATATTAAGATATATCAAATAATTGGCCATGGACATGGCCAATGTAAAAAACACCCAAACAAAAAAAAGATGATTCTCTAGTATTTCTAAGCTCATAAATTAGGTTTCTTATTTCATTAAATATTAATTAATTTTTTGAAAGGTTTTACTCCCTCTTAAGTGAATAAAAACTACATTTAAATAATATAAAAACATATTACATATTATATAAATTTGATAACTTTAAAAATATAAACAATGAGATTTCGAACAAAACTTACTTGAAAATGAAAGCCGGGTTGAATATCAGCAATGCCAACTTTTGTATCAACAACAAAATGTATGCTGAAGTTGAAGCAAGAAAAGGGAGAAAAAGACGTCCAAGTGGAAAAAATGAATAGCACATGTTTGGACAATCGGAGAACTGTCAGCTGGTTCGACGAGTCGCCTATTTTGTGGGATTCGTATCAATGGGACAGTGTGAACGGTGTCCTCCTCCACAAATTTGAGGCCATAACCGCAAGAAGAAATCTTTAATTCGGACGAACCAATTTGACTAAATGTAAAAACCGAGATTTGGATCCAAAGGTTGAAACTGGAGAGGACGTGTATTCGATCGGAGGATTTTTATGTGAGATCCAGTTTCATTCTCAACTGCAGCTTTGAAAATCTTGAAATAGTAAAAGTTTCAGATCTGCTTGATGAAGAACACCCATATCTTCTAGGAATAATTTCTAGGAATAATTATCAGGAATAATTATCAGTAATAACAACGAAAAGTAATAACAGTAATAACAAAAGTTTCTAGGAATAATTATCAGTAAAGAACAACGAAAAAACTTGATCCCACTGCAATATTCAATATTCCCCAAAGGGGCTGCACAGATCGATGTGGAGCATTTTCTCAATTGGATTTCCACTTTCAAAATTTAATATAATAAGTTGTGTAGCCAACCAGAAACTTAAAAGAGATTTCACTAATAAACCAAGAATAGTTAACCCTAACATGCATATTAATTTATATCAAACACATCCATACTATTGCTCAGTCTCCAAAATATGCATTATTTTCTCAGACTCTTGACAGAAATACAGATATCGCTGCGTCCAAACTTGGATATAGATCCAGCGACTCTGAGAGCAAATATCTATATTAAGAAATATATTGAAACACAACAGTGACGCAACATTATAGCATAGCAGCATACATGATACAATCCGACAAGAAGAAGGCTATTATCTGAACATAACTGTAGAAGAACAACAGAGGATTCACTCCAGTTTTTATGATATTTTATTGTTTGGATTTTTGATTATACATATTCAGTATACATTTTCTATTCTTTTCTGGATTTTAATTTATAATATTTTAAGAAAAAAAACATGTTCATAATGATTAAACTTATTCAAATAATAACAAATAAATCCAACAATCATAATAATCACTTTACTACTCATATAGGGTTCACATTATTATTATTAAGCTAATACCCTAAAAACTAAAAACTACTATACCCAGTGAACTAATGATTCACCTTGGTGAGCCAGAGCAGAGTGTCCCCCAAAATCTGAACTAATGATTCACCTTGGTGAGCCAGAGCAGAGTGTCCCCCAAAATCAGGTGACAATAAACTGATTCCTTGCTCTGTCCATGTGGGTGACATAGAGCAGTGGCGTTATAGATATTTCCATGGTTCTCTAACACCTCAAGTTCTAAAGTATAAGTCAATGTCCCTTTGATAGAATGGCAGTACAACACCCCATAGGGATACACCAAGCGATGGCATGACAATGGCGCCTGGTTTCCAGACATTCTTTCCACTACATTTCTTACCCTTGCTTTCTTTCCAGAGTCATCGGCCATGGGCGATGGATGAAAAACTAGTTCTAAATTGTCAGAAGAACCCAAGTTAGACAGCACATACTCTATCATGCTCTCAATCGACGTAGTGCACTTCCTACTTTCTTCTTCTTGGGGCTCAGCCTCGCAGGCAGTCAAAGTCATGTTCATATTCAAGGACATATTCGATCTCTCCGGGATGCCAAATGAAGAGAGCACATCTGGCAGTGCTGCCTTGGAAAATGGGATCAGCTCTGATAGATCACTGGGTAAAAATGCCTTCCATGGACTATAAATTTGCCCTGGCAATGTAATTTGCCCCCCTTCTTTCAGCTCCTTGGGTGAGAAAAATATATCTCTCGTCTCAGTCTGAAGATCATTACTCTCGAATTTTATAAATATCGTTCTGGTAATGGAAGGCACACTTACAGGTTGTTGACACAGTAGATTAGCGGATTTACAGAATTGGGTGGCATGAGACTGCAAGTTTCCATCCTTGATGACTTTTGCCAAAGTGTTGGCCTCCTCTTCTGTGAGCGGAGACATGCTTGCCACTACAGTCTCGGGTACTTCAACGCTGGGAAGTTGTTCTCTCCAGAAGCTCAATTGCTGCTCTGCAACTTTACTTGTGACAGCCACTGTAGGCAGGGCTATCATAGTCACTATTTTTAAAAATCCCTGAAAATAACAAATAAACACAATAAATGATAAATATTATTTGATATTGTGTCCAGGTTAGGGAGGTGTCTTTACATTTATGTTACATCTCTCCAGGTGTGTCCAGGTTAGGGAGGTGTCTTTACATTTATGTTACATCTCTCCAGGAGTGAAAGAGGTGTATTTTATTTATGCAGTAAGAAATTAATATTTGAATTTTTATTTTCTCAATTGAAATGAATATTTAAAGTACAGCTTTAAGATAAAGCTTTCTACCAGCAAAAACCAGTTTGTTAAGTAATATTCAATGTTAAGTACAGCTTTAAGATAAAGCTTTCTACCAGCAAAAACCAAAAACCAGTCTGTTAAGTAATATTCAATGTTGTGAGATGTGATATATATACTATCTGATTATCTTTGTATATACACAGAAATATATCCAACTATATATATACCAACTATCAATGCTACTTTATATATACAGAAATATCAATGCTACTTTATACACAGAAATATATCCAATGACCAGAAATCTTCACTCCTGAAAATTCAAAACTTACCCAGAACAACCCAAGCCTTATAGCAGACGTCATTGTTTGAATCTATTAAGATACTTGTAAGATTATAAGCGCTGAAAAAACTGAAAAAGCAACAAGAGAACCAAAAAACCTCACTGACTCTTGCTCATGTTTTTTCCAATGCCCACAAACGGGATGTCTCTGTGCAAAGAAACTCTTGTTGCAGTCTCCATTCGAATGCCCTCAAACATGTATTTATATAATAAAAAACGGGATGTCTCTGGGCAAAGAATCTGGTGTTGCAGTCTCCAAATCGTGCTTCTGTATATACACTGTATATACACGGGCTACAGTAAGAAAAGTTACTCTGGGCAAAGAATCTGGTGTAGCAGTCCCCAAATCGTGCTGCTGCACGTACACTATAATAAGAAAACCACTAAATTTACTGAAGAATGCAGAAGATGGAAGTGAAAATTAGAAAGTATGGCAGCTTGGTATGACAGCTGCATACTTCTAAAATGGTAGAAGAGACTTGCTCGTGGCCAAAGATTAAATTTGAAGGAAAGGATTGTATTTTTAAAAGGAAGGAAATGATTATATTTCTAAAATAGTAGAAGTAATTATGGTCATGGTTCATGACCAGAGATTAAACCCCCGAAGAGGAGAAGGAGGTCAGGCGTGAGCAGGAGGAGGTTACCCGTGAAAATCAGTGGTTGTTCGAATGATACTAGCGATCAGGCAACTTTGTTCGACCTAATCCTGGCTGCCAACTATCTCAACATCAATAATATTTTAGATCTGGCATGCCAGGCTGTGGCTGACAAGATCCAGGGGAAGACCCCGAAGAAATAAGAAAAATCTTCATTTTCAATTTGAAGAGTTAACTTCATTTTAATTATAAGTAGATAACTTAAAATAAATTATTATTTTAAATAAAAATGAAAAACAATTTAAAATTATAGATATATATATAATGATTATTTTATAAATTATTAATTGTTAAAATTTAAATATAATAACTATGTTTTAATGATAACATAAAAATGTCAAATCTGGTTAGTGATATTGGTTTTAATGGGCTTAAGGCTATCCAAGTTCAAAATTGTGTTAAGATGCTAAGAATTGGTGTGACCTTAGAGACTGAAGGTGATTTTTTATAATTGCATGCATGTCCATATTACTAGTTACTATTAAGGCATATGAATTTATTTTCAAAATAAATAATAACTGCATGTCTTAATAATAACATTAAAAAAAAACTAATAATTATATGTCTTAATAGTAACATAAAAAAAATGAACTACTAATCATGAAATTGTTTTTAATCTTCATTGAAAAGATCTAAAATAATTTTTATTTAAAATTTAACAAGATTTTTTTATTATTTTAATTGAAAAAATAATTTTATATCCTTATAGGAAAAAGAGCTAGAAGACTCTTGAAAACAATGATAATTTCAATTTTGATCCCTGCTCACCCATGGTTATCTAATGTCCCAAAGGTTATATTATGTTTGTAGGGAGTTGTGCACTTGTTGGGCTCCATGTGTTGGTAATTGCTACATTTTATCTATCTGTGCACTTGTTGGGCTCCATGTGTTGGTAATTGCTACATTTTATCTATCATTATGCATAATTGTTGCATCGTTGTCAACATCACAATCATCATCCATCCCTCAACAAAACATAATTATTGCATTGTTTTTCACATTTCATCATTGTAATGAAATATCCATCCTAGGAAATATAAAAGGAGCACCATAACATGAAAGCACTAGGGTTATTCGCCAAATCATTGGCTATCCCCGACACGACCCCCTTGAGTGGGATCCCCCTCGTGGGTGTGTCTCCAGACGTCTCGATCGTTGGTAAGTCATAAGTTTTCCAAAAGAAAAATTAATTAAAAAATTGTAATTCAAATTATTTAAAAATTGAAATTAAAATTAAAATTAAAATCAGAATTAAAGTAAATAGCCCTTATTAAAATTAAGGAGAATATGTATCCCAAAAATTTGTCTCAACACCTTGTTATTCCTCTCGTATTGGTGTAAACATATCAAACTCAACCCTCTTATCTCTTTAGTAAACCTCTTCTCTTAACAGTTTTTTATACTACTGTTAACCGACCATCGAACCACCGAGCCCTGAAAACTTTAACAATGTGCCTTTAAATGTTTACTCTGGTTTGATTTAACTAGGAAACGGGCACCGAGAATCCTCCTTCAAAAATATTCATGTAATCATGAGTCCAGTCCAGTTTAACCGACCACCAGACACCATGAATACTTGTCCAACTAATTGTTCGATTGAAGGTCTATCAATTGGTCACCGTTCCACCATAATATAAAGCCACTGGGAAATTTATGGTTGGTCTTTTCGAGGGATTTAAGGCCAGTTTGGTTACTCTTCATTTTCAGTCATTGATCTCTTATGATGATCAATGATCAGATCTTATTCTTATTCAATCTTGCAGATTCCTCAGTTTGTACTGCGATTTCAACATTTTGGACCAATCATTGAACCCATAATTCGTTAGGTTTGACTATTCACATACAATCACCTTTAGTTGTCATGCTCAATTTCATTCACATAATCAAATAGGGAACATGAGATTGGTTGGTTTCATTGTATTGAAGTAGGGATCATGGCTGATCCATTAAAGGTGGAGGTTATAGTTCAGTTTCCTTCCTTGCACATTATTTCACAACATCAAAGTTTGCAAGGGACATTAAAATTTATGTGAATATTTGTAGTGAATTATGCAAAGATTACAAAAAAAAATTTTGCACCTTTTGAAGAAGGGGGTACCTTTTATCTAGGATGACCAAGCCCAACATTATTTTGATGAATTGAAGACAACCTTGGTATCAACCCGATTGGTAACTCCACCATACTACAACAATAACTTTTTGCTTAATCTAACTGCATTAGAGTCCTTTGTTGGTATGGTGCTTGTCCAAGAAGACAATTTGCAAGTTTAAAATGTGATTTATTACCTTATTATGTGTCTAGTAGGTCTGAAACTGCATTATTCACGTGTTGAGAAGTTATCTTTGGAAATGGTTCATGTTATCCAACACCTTAGACATTATATTCTTCTTCAAAAAACTATTGTGGTAGCTAACTCCAACCCAATACAACATAGTCTGAAATGTCATATCATTAGAGGCAAGTTTTCCAAATAGATAGTCATCTTACAAGAGTTTGATTTGGAGTTTTCCACTTCAAAATCCAAGAAGTCTTTATCTTTTCCAGAGTTGATGTCTCAACTTCCCAAATATAATGAGGAAACTATGGTAAATGAGTCCTTGTAGGATAATTTTTTTTTTCTCATTACCTCTTCTGATTCTTGGTATGTATATATATTGTTGTATCTTCAAACCTAGCGGTTCAACCCTCAATTATCCAAAGATGAGCATCTACATATTTGGCATCAAGAAAAAAATTGTCTCATTTTTGGCGATACCTTGTATTGTTGTGGTTTGGACTTAGTTTTGTTTCAATGTTTAGTCCATGAAGAAGTAGAGAAGGGTTTGAATGATTGTGATGCTAGATCTGGCAATCATCTTTCTAGTATAGCCACAACACATAAAATTTTGCATGTGTGATACTTTTATCCATCCATATTTAAAGATTGCATTAATGTAGTCCATAAGTGTCATCTTTGTCAAGTATTTAATTGAAAAGTGCATGCTCATCATGT
>CBVK0100911546.1:0-10405 GCA_900067695.1 Picea abies
CTAACTCAAGCTTTTAAACCTTTCCTACAAACCGTGCGATAACAGGGCCATGATAAGGACTTGGTTGAGGTCTTGTTCAGTAATAAGTGGTTTGGCAACGTCCCTGCAAATATCACAAAGATGAAAATAGTTGTGGGTGATGACGTACTAGATTACCTAAGAACATGTTCATCTTGCACAAGGATCTCAAGGAAGAGAAAGATATCATTTGCAACATTAAGACAGAGTTCCACCAGATATCCAGCACAATTCTTCATAGTTTACACCATCCAGTCGTCACAAAAGTAGACATGAATGAGATAGCCAAATTGCAGAGGCAAATTACAGACTCGGTAACCGAGCAACAAAACAGGAACCAGGAACGACAAAATGCTAATGAAAATAGGAAAGGCCAAGTTTAACTAGTAAAGTGAAATCAAAAGACCTCATGCAGGTAACCATAGCCACCAGAAAGGAGGAAAGATTTACATCATTTGTAGAAAGGATTTTGTACCTTGCAGATAATGGCACAAAGAGAGGGGATTGGAAGGGATGATCTTGTAGAAGTGGCTAAAAGGTTGCCTTCTAAGTTCTGAGCCATGGCAGATGTTTAAAAAAATAATTTAATAAGGTCAAGGAGACTAGTGAAGAAATGTATGGGTGTGGTTTCAATAGGGGAATTCTAATTTGACAGTTTGAAACCTTCCAGTTGGCGGGTTGGTTTGTAGGGGCCTCAGCCCACATTTAAAATGTGCATGATGGGCCAGGTATTACAAGTTTTACAATGGGCCAAAAGAAAGAAAGAAACTTTGTGTATCCAATTACTTTCATATTCACAACAGATGAAATTGCCATCTTGTAATTGTAACTGCAGCTCCATTTGACCTGGGACATTATTCACCACCATTAATATCAGGCAACTTCTAATTTTCACCTCGTTCTTCCCTCCTAGTGGATAATTTTTTTTTTTTTAATTTAAAGCATAAAAACTTGAATTGAGTATTTCTAATTTTGAGTTTGGATTCTTCCAGCAAATTGAGTCGTGCAACAAAAATACAAATACAAACAGGCTGGCTCCTCCTATCAATATTCTCGCTCCAAAGAAAAATAAATCATGCATTTTCCCAGGACCACAACAATAATTGTAAACACATTATAAAAACATAATACAAACAGCCACCTTTCTAATTTGTCTGTGTGATAAAAAGCAGCTCATATGAATTTGGCTAGGACCCTCTTCAGACCAACAAACACAGATCCTCTTATTTGTTTGTCAAAAAATGAACTGCCAAGGCTAAAATTCTAATCAATCCTACTTGTTGACCATTCTTCAAATGAGTTAGAAGTACAAAGGTATTACAGAAAAGTTTATTCCTAAATGACCAGATTGCAAATGGAAAAATGCAAGAGATCAAATTCCATCAACTTGCATTGAAACTGCTAATCAACTCATAATAATGTCTGTCAAACATTGGCTGACAGTGTAAAGTACAAAAAGAAAGCCATGTTTGTAGGAAAAAGGCTCTGACCACAACGATTGGTGATAAAAACACAAGAAACAGGTTCAGTAATACATGATATACCCCTGACCCTTTCTGTGTTGTGGGATTATGGTAACAAATTAGATACACCACCTGGTTTCACAACATATCTGCAGTTCTCTTAAGTGGGATTATGGTAACAAGCATTCGAGTCAACGTGTAGACAAAATTTACTTTACACCTAGTGGATCCAATAGAATTTACATTGGTGACATTGTTCGTAGTTGCAGAAGCAGCTTCCAACCTTTTATTAGAAGCAGCTCTGAAAATACACATCTCTCACTATAATTAAGGTCCGATTAAAGGACTACTATAAAGATTCGACTTAAAAATTGTGAAGAAGGCTCCATAGGCAAACCCAGTGCTGTTTGTAGGGCAAAGTGCTTTTGTCTCATTACTGTCTCTCACGCAAAGGAACAGGAGGATATCTGCTGTTTATTCTGATGCTGCCATAGCTGCCTGTGGAATAGCTTTAATCACTCGCGCTCATTGCTCATTCGATGAAATTCATCTTTTACCATGTCAGAAGAGCATGACATGTGAAAAAGAGATCGAGTTTGATCTTCAAGGATCTACTACAGCTGGATATATCTGCACAATTTTATCCAATTCCTTTTGCATGTTGATGCATGTGCATGCAAGCAAGAGGATAATTTAGGTAGTGATAAAGTATATGTAATGGTCATAACCACTAGGCAGTACTTTAGTCAATAAAGTACATGTTAGTGCATAGTTATTGTGTCATAAATTAGAATTAGCTTAAGTCAGTTTTGATTAGGCTTCAATTAAGTGGGATTGAAGAGTCATTTTGGGAGAGGAAGAGTCATCTTAGCATGTACTCTCTGTTGCCTCTCATTTTACATGAGGCCTACTTTAGTGATTTTGATCACAAACGCTTGTGATTTTTATCACAAAGGCGGGTTTACAGGTTGATGGAACTTTGGATCGCCTAGGGGTTGTGAGTTCACTTGATGATTTTGATGCCTTGGTTGATAGTTGATGATATGATGTAGGCATGGGTGTCTTGATGGTGTTTTGCTTGGTATACTTGCTTGTCATAAAGAAGGCATTGCACTTGGTCATGTGATGTTCTAGCCTTCATTTTTTGCTAGATGATTGGATATGAGGATATATGACTCCCTTGATGGAACATCCTCAACAGTTTTGGGCTAGTTTGGTTTTGCATTGACATCTTCAATTGGTTGGCATCATAATGACATAGAGCACTTGACACTTCCCCCTTTCTTTCACTTATTTTCACGTTTGGAGTGATTTGGCATGGTCTAGTATTGTTGGAGCCTTGGTCCGAGAGCGGTCTAGATTATATGAAGGATCTTCACATGTGATCTGTATATTCATTTGTTTGGTATCATTGTTATGGATAGTGCTTGGCATATACCCCCTATTTTTCATATGGTCTATTACTTTTCAAGAGGTATTAGCATGGTTAGAGGCCCATTGCTCTAACGCTCTAGCTCTTATGGATGTTTTTCATGCATGGATGGGCTGCTTATGATGTGGAGCATGGTTTTATGTGGAATGCTCACCCCCTTGGCACATATGTGGAGGCATGTAGACATTTGTTACACTTTTGCTTTAGGTCCTCCCCCTTCTTGATGAGTTGGTTGATCACTTGGATGACTTGGCATATGGTCGATGATGATACATGGCTTGTTTGACTCAGTGTTCCTTGGATCTAGCACTTTGCACAAATGTTGAGGAAGTTTGACTAGAGCACTCCCCTTCTTCTTGATGGCTTAGCACATGTTTTTATGCTGGAGTAACCCCTTATTCATGGATCTAACCGATTGCACACTTGTAGAGGATTGTTACACTTTGGAGCTTTGAGCTTGGAGGACTTATTGCACACTTCTCTATGCCTTAGTGTTGAGTGCTCCATCTCTTGGGACCTCTTTACACACTTTGTCATGATGAGGATGAGGACATCCACTTGAGCAGGCTACTTTGCACACATTTCCATGTTATTGTTAGTGAGGGTGTCCACTAATGGAGGTTCATTACACACTCTTCCATGATTTATTGATGAGACATTTCACTTGGAGATCTTACACTTGCTATCTTTGGAGTGTTGACATGGTTCATGCCCTATTTTGAGGAGACATCCACCTTGAGGGGGTTGCTTGCACTCTTTTCTATGCCATTGATGAGGATGTTTTCACATTGGAGGAGATCTAGGAGGTTCCAAACCCTAGATTGAGGGTTTCATTGCATATTTTGAGGATGTTGGTTATGGAACTTGGAAGTGCTACACTTGCAAGCTTTTGGAGGCTAGACATTGGAGCTATTGCATGGTCTCATGCCCTCTTTGATGGAGACGCCCTACCTTCATGGAGCATTCTTTATTGGAGATTTGTACATGTGGCTTGGCCATCACTATTTTATGTATTTGTTACTTGGTAGTTGGAAGATATTGTTTCTTTATTCCTCCCTAGGATAGACCTAGGGTTTTGTAGTGGATATTATTATTTTATTGTAGACAAAGATGGAGCTCAAACCTATATAAGGGTTTTCTCTCTTCATTATTTCTCATGGTGGGATTTTATAGGAGTTCCCCTCCTTGGATCTTAATGGATATATCTTTCTTGGAGCATATGTGAAGTGTAAGGGTTTTCTCTTATCAATGTGTGGCTTATTGTTTCCCTTCCTAATTATTGTTGTTGAATTGTGGTAGAGATGGCTAGAACTTGCTTTGTAGGGCCAAGAGAGGGGTATATATACCCCATTGGAAGGGTTTTATGTCAGGAGTTTATCCCTCTTGAATCCGTTGTTGTCTTATACATGATGGTATTATCTTGCATCTAACATCTTCTTAAGTGGGTGCTAGACTAATAGTTCATTGTGTAGGACATACCCTAATGGCATAGTATTGATGTGGCACCTTAGGGACCCTCCAAGTACATTTTTCTACATTCATTTTCATCCTATTAAGGTTTAATGTGGCATGTGTGTGCAGCCATTAAACATTTATGAATTTCCCTCTTGGATCAACCACTTGGCTCCATTTTCCCTTGTTTGGATTGGCAGTAACCTCTTGATCCTTCCATCACCTTTCTTACTTTCTTATGCTACAACAACGTTTTGCTAAAGATACTCTCGTATATCACCTTCTACCTCATTATTTAGCTTTGGTAATCCTATTTCTTAGGGAAAACCCCCTTGAGTTGAAGGAGAGTCGACCTAAAGTGAGAGGATAGGTTGCTTAGGTGACAATGGTAACCATCCTAGTAGTTCCCTTTTGGGTTGCACCTTGTGGATTAGGGATTTCTTCATTAAGTGCCTGTTGGGGAGGTAACACTAAGTTATGTATTATTTAAAAAAATGTAATGCAAGTTATTCAAACTTTTTCTCTCTTTTGTTGTTAGTGCACTTTATTTTCTACTATTGTTATATGTATTTACAAGATGGTATCAGAGCCTAAGGTAGAGTTTGGATTTTCGAATGCATGAGGAGCAAAATTAGCAGAAACATATCAACAAGGTAGAGCGGCGAAGAGACTGGTTGGGACACATACAACAAGGAAACAACTAGGACTGAGTGGAAGACATCACAACATGGATAAGTCGGCTTCTAAGTTGCACTGAAACAGATACGGAAACAAATATGTAGATTGGAGGAAACAGATAGGGACAATTTTCAAGAAAGGTCAATACTATGGGGAAACAGAATATGAGTGTGTGTGTGTGTGTGTGCATGCATGTGTGAAAAAAATCCATGAGACATAAGATATTCATATTATATTATTACCATTCATCAATTAGAATCCTAAAAGAGAGTTATCATTGTAGATCATCATCACTACTGCCATACTATGCAAGTTGTACAATATAAACATACATCAATGAACACATGTAAATTGCAAATGAGTGTCCTATTATTATATTCAATGTTCATAACTTCACTACAAATTACAATTACATATCATCAAAAACGTTTGAGAGGCAAGAATGAAAACTCGAGACTTGACAATGGCCCAACAAATGCCAACTTCTCCTCCAACCGTGCCCCAATCAGCCACAAACACTCCAAAAGAAAGGATTAAAACCCTAAAGCAAAGAACCGCCCAACACCAACTTCTCTCCACAATAAGAATATCACTTAGAATGTATTGAGTATTTGCGTGTTTAAGGGAGACCCAAGAGGCTCTATTTAAAAGTTTTGAGTGTCCCTTTTAGGGATTTTTTAATTTTTTTTTAAATCCTTTTCAGACAAAAACACGGGTTCCCTTTTATAAATCATGAAACTTTTCACGATTTTGATTGAAACATGGGTTTCCCTTTTTTGTCCCTTGACACAATGTTTCCAAACAAATGCTATGGCTATGAAACTTTCACATTTTGATAGTGTATCCCCTCTAGGCATTTTTTATAATAGAAGTCGACTTGTAGCTAATTTTTGAATTTGATATAGTTTGACTTGGCTACAAAAATGTTATTTTTAGAAAGATATCAGTCTAAATATAGCCAAAGCACACTTCCCAAGGTAATTGTAATAGTGCAACAATGATGCCACACTTTCTAAGGTGACTATAACAGTGTCAATATAGTTGTGCATAGTTCCCAAGGCACATGTACAATGCTAGAGAAGGTTGCACACATCTCAAGGAAACAATCAAATGCTACATCAACAAGGGAACGCATTTCGAGGCACCGAAAAAGGGATAATTTTTGCATAGCAAGTTGCATAAACACTGAGGCAATGGTAAATTTAGAGTAGCAAGCCATTGGTAGGGGTACAGGGTTGCGAGCAAGATCATACAGCCTGTTGGCAATGCTTCTAGGTGGAAATAAAAGTTTAGGAAACTAAGAATAGAATCGGTTAACCTATAATAGACTTCGGGTAGAAAAAAACAGTGTTGAGCAACTTGTAACAGACATTGTGTAGCAAGAAATAGCATGGGAAACTTGTTATAGACTTCACACAACGAGGAACAAGTTTGGGAAGCTCGTAAGAAGTTGGGGCAATGAGAAACTGATTTTGGGTTTGCTATAACAAACTTTCGAAACCATGAAAAAGGACTTTAGGTAGGATGAAAAAGGTACAAGGCACATTGAAACAACTCATAGTAATAGCGATTAGTATGGCCCCAATCACAAACTTTATGTTGGAACGCAATGAAAAATTCAATGGGCGTAATTTCAACTCATGGAAGCGAATGCTCACTATCTTCCAATGTAGGTGTCACAGTCTTTGGAGGAGATATTAATCAATAGATTTTCCCCTCACGATGATGTTTACTTGGCATCTACAAGTACACATTCAGATCATGATATATGATTGATTGACTCAAGTGCTTCATTGCATATGATTCCTCACAAGGAATGGTTTTGGGAATATGAAAAGTATAATGGAGGTGATGTTTTCCTACGAGATGACATGACAACTAAAATCAAAGGACATGGAAGGGTCAAGTTGTTGCTCAAATATAGAAGGATTAGAACTCTCCTTGGGGTTCTACACATTCCATATCTGGCTAGAAACTTAATATTTGTAAGTAATATGAGTGATGCAGGCGTGCATACTGTATTTGAAAAGAAAACATGCAAGATGGTTCAAGGAGCAATAGTGTTGATGAGAGGAGAGTTCGGATCGGAACTCTATACAAATTGTTGGTAAGTGTTACCCCTCATATTGTATGAGGAGATATCCAGTTGCACGTGACAAATTAAGATTGATGTCTAATGGTTATTTGAGTAGATACATGGATATTTTGGACACACATGCTTCCTTTGGCATTACCCCTATGATAATTTTTATTACTAACCATTGCTCAATGGTGGGTGTTGTGATGTCTAGAGGGAAGTGGGGAGTGCAAAGATTTATGTTCCTATCCCCAAGTTTTCAACATGAGCACTAGTCTTCAAGTGATGTGATGATATAGTTGGTACATGATATGAGCACTTCAGTTGATTACTTGTTAGCAAGACATGGTGTGATGAGATTGATTCCATGTTTTGCCCAAATGATAATGTCTCCTAGCATAGTGGATGCATCTCAGTTGTGATGATGGCATGATTTGATGATTATTTATCAATGGATGCCTAGCATATGACCTAGTTTATTATGATTTATGGATTATTATTGATGGGTTTGATGATGTTATACCTCCTAGTGAGAGCGCCTTAGCTCTTGAGATGATTTTGATGGTTCTATCTTATTGTTTGATGCACATCCTATGGTTTTTCATGGAGCACGCCCTTCCTAGTACACATGTTCATTTTGAGGTTGCTATGTTGAGGTAGGTCTTCATAACTTGAATGTGTTGCTTCATTGGTCTACTTTCATGTTGGGGATGCATTACTTGATGGGGTATTGCACTATCTTTCTTGAGCATTGCCCTAGTGCACACATGTTGAGGCATCATATTACATATACTATTATTTTATTCATTGAGATGGGTTGCCCCCTTGATCTTGGATGGTAGTTGGACTTGGTTTGACTTGGGACCATAAAATTACGATGAAGTAAAAGGTCATGATGAATGGGAAATAGCCATGAAGTCTGAATATGATATCCTCATAGAAACAACACTTGGGTGTTGCAAGAACTCCTTCCAAGGAAGGAACCCATAGGTTGTAAATGGGTTTACAAAACAAAATATAATGCAAATGATTCATTGGACAAACACTTGGCAAGGCCGATTGCCAAAGGTTTTGCTCAATGAGAAGAAGTTGAAATGTTTGCTCCAAAAACAAAGCTAGTCACAATCAAATTAGTGACAGCTATGACAGTCTTCTTGGTTGGAAAATGTATCAAATGGACGCAAAACGTGCATTCCTCAATTGTGATATTTGAGAGGAAGTAATTATGTATTTTCCACATGAATTATAGGTTGCAAGTAAGGAGTATTTAGTATGTAGGCTAGTAAAGATCTTTAAGATTTAAAATAGGCCTTACCAGCCCGATACACTAAATTTGATAGATATCTTATAGGATATGAATTCAGATGAATCCCTTCAGATCCAAATATTTATTTCAGAGGCATTGATGATCATGTGGTAATGGTAAACGTAGTTGTTTATGTGGATAAAATAATAATCACAAGCAGTGAAGTCGACACATTTTAGAAGGTAAATCTGACCTATGTTTAGCATTCAACATCACTGATTTAGGCCTCCTTCACTATTGCCTGGGTGTACAATTTAGGTAGACTGATGTTGGTGTGTTTATGTCACAAACAAAGTATGTCAAAAGCTTGCTTGAGAGATTTAAGATAATTGATTGTACATCAACAAGTATACCTATGGAGGTCGGGCTGAAATTATCAACCACATCTGACTCAAAACCGATTAATGAGTTGGTGTATAGACTGCTTGTGGGAAGCTTGATTTAATTTATAGCCACCAAACTAAATCTTAACTTTGCAATTAGCTATATAGCTAGATTTATAAAAGCCCCAAAATTTGATCATTGGATGGAAATGAAGAGGATTTAAGGTAAAGGGTACCTTCAAGTTTGGCATCCAGTATAGCATAAGTAAGGATTTCAGATTTGCAAGTTTACAAATTCAGAGTGGGTAGGACTTGTTGATGATAGGAAATCCACAAGAAGGTACATTTTTAGCCTTAGTACAGGTGCAGTTTCATGGTTAAGCAAAAAGTAGCATGCAATGTCACTTTCCTCCACTAAAGTGGACTATAGGACAATAGTTATTGTAGATTGTGACGCAGTTTGGTTGCGGATACTTGTTAATTTGCAAGTCACACATGATAAGATAAGACAAGATCATTTTATTAATGTCCACAAATGACCAAAGAATAGGTCAATGGGACTAGAGAGTACAATCAATGGAGAATAGACTATGGGAGTGTCTAGAACACTCAACATTAAAATGTTGTAAAAATGAAAGGGATACATATGATTATACCAAAAAGAAAGGAGTGTGAGCTAGGTTAGACAAAAGTAAAAAAAAGCCTAAGAAGCTTGAGCCCCTAGCTCAACATCGACATCATAAATGGAACTAAAAGTGTGGAGGAGTGATAAGTGGCATCCCTCGCTCCATTTATCACTATGTCAAACCAAGTGCAAATCCTAGATTTTCATCCAAAGAGTGCCCAAGTCCAAGGGGCCCTAACTATGTAATCCAAAGAGGAGCTCTAGAGAGAAATGGCATGTCTCTCCTAACCTATGAGGTTGAGGGGAAGAAACTCATAATGGAGGTCTTGTTGCTCGAATCGACCCAAGGCATCATAATCCATAGTGAGCGGGTTTGGCTCTAAGCAGTGTTACAAGAACCAAACCGGAACCGGTAAAACCAGTCGATCCAACCGGTTCTGAGCCCCCACCGGTCTGAACCACCCCTGACCGGTTTCGTAACGAACTGGTTTTTTTGCCTGAACTAGACAGTTCCGTACCGGTTCTGTGAAGATGACCCGCGGTCGGAAAAGGTAGGGGGAATTTAGAATTTTTTTTTAAATTTAGGGTTGGGGGCATGCATTGGAAGTTTCTAGAATAGTCTAGAGCCCCTAATGAAGCTATAAAGGCAACCCCACCCCCTCTCTTTAACTCACACTACTCATTTGGGTTCTCTTGAGTTTTTGAGCTAAGGGTTTTTCTTGAGTTTTTGAGCTAAGGGTTTTTCTTGAGTTTAGAGAGTTGATTGCAGGGCTAAGTTGGACAGGTTGCTAGGCTGATTTGGAGAGGTGATTGTTGGGCTCATTTGGAGAGTTATTTTCCTCTTTTCTTGAAGTTGATTTGGAGAAGATTTGGAGCATATTTCTTGGGCAGATTTGGAGCTTATTTCTTAGGCAGATTTGGAGCTTGTTTTCAAGGTATGTAAAGTATGCACTTACTCCCCTTAAAATTGTTGTTTTCTCCGAAAAAAGTATTGTTGTTTTCTCCTAGCAATTAAAAACACATAGGGTTTT
>CBVK0100911547.1:0-10405 GCA_900067695.1 Picea abies
GATTAAAGGTATGTTTTACATGTGTTTTGAGGGTTGTGTCTTGATACATGTTTGAGACATGGTTTGTATATTTGGGCATATGCTTGAGATACACCTTGGTGATGTTATGGTACATTGATTAGAGAATATCTTGGCTATTTTGGCATCTATTTTGGTATATTTCATGACGATGTTAGCACATTCTTAAGGAACTTCATTGATGACATCTTATGGTACATGGTGTATGGCATGATTGAGACATATCATGAGTGATATGGTATATGGTTGTGGCAGATGTTATGGTATAGGTTTTGGTACATGGTTGTGTGGCGCACACACAACAACCTCCAAATTTTCTTGACTTGTCATCTCTCAAAGACTAGAAATTGGTCCCCCCTCCAATTCTTCCTACTAGGATCCCTGCACTCTCTTTCTCATGGAAACGAATAATCCCAAGTTTTCCTCACACACTCCCACCTTATCATTTTTAGCTCCTCTCCCTATCACTTCTAACCAGTGATCCACACTTCAACGAGCTCCCTCTTCTTGCACTTACACATAGCATACTAATGCTTCCATCCTTTCTTATACATCCACATTTCCACACCAATGATTTCTTCACCAATACATAATCCACCTCCCTTTGAAATTGGAAGATGTGCCAACACACCCCCGTTGAATTACACTAACATATGTTTTTCTCACAGTTGAAGTACACGAGATCAATGCCAACACATTTTTAATGTTCATGTGATCATCATTTCCATGTGAACTCCTTTCATCAACTAATTTTCTTTCACTTTCATCAATACATTGTGTATCGATAATTCCTCTCCCTTTTGCTTCATTACATTACATATTGGAAAGGTTTGTTTCTTCCTCACATATGCGCTTCTTGTTGATAAGTTTCCCTTGCCTGTCCCCGATGCGTCAACATAGGAATTTTGACCCCTCATTGTCGCCAAGTGCATCGTTGATGATATTCTTCCTCTCGCCAATGTTGACTAGGTTAGCAAGGCACACCTTCTTCGTAAGGACTATATTACCCTCCTATTGGATCAGATAATTATTGATACTCCATAAATCGATCTCCTATAATTTATGGTGTCTAAAATCTCTGCACCTAAATGGATAACTAATGACTAATACCTACCATGCCTAACCTACTTTAGGATAGCATTCGTAATCAAGTTTGTCTGTGTCACCAACAGCTCTCATTCATGTACCACATCAACTTATTTCATTTTATCCTCTTGATTTTATGACTAACCATGAGCATGCATGTTTCATATATCATCAAATGGGTTAACTACAACATATATAGGTCTTGTGTTGGCTCTCAAATGCATCTTGAAGGAAAATTGGTCACCTTGGTTGTGAAACTATGTTGAGCACCTCAAATGTCAGTTGGTTGTTTTTGGAGGTTTATAGTTCTATGCTACTAATATGTGGCCTTAGTTTCAATGGATTAACTAAGAGCCTATATAGCATATATGACATAGGAACTTACAGAATCAGATTCTGGCGAAAGTGTGGCGAGAATGGGGTCCGAACTTTCATTAAAAAATGTACTCTCTCTCAATTTTGGGGTACTAGTCAAAGTGGATTTGTCACTCCCTAAAAAGGCTAGTTGGATGAATTATGTGATTAATATTCCAATGCAACTGACAGAATCAAAATGCAAGGTCCGAAAGTGCCAAAATGATCATCAAGGATTTCTTGCCAAGCAAGCCTCGTTAAACATGGCCATAATTAAAAATGGATCCACTAAAATGCTTGAATAACATGTTCAGTTATATTGATAGAAGAATGTCTATGTACTCTCCATGTTACAAGAAACAACACCTCAATTGGATGTCGTATGAGAAAGTTATGGTCTTTCAAACTCAGGCTCTTGTTATTTCTTGTTGGTACACAAACACTTAGAAATTCTTTCGAATTGTCTCCCTTCACACCATAGGAGATGATGGAAACCAATTAGGATTATACAATAAAGAGTTTGTCAAAATTATTCCATTTTACATTGGAGGAGTTCCCATGAACCCCTCCAAAAGTTGTTGAAATATCCTCCAAATCCATCAGAGGAGTTAGTTCAAACTCCTTCGAAACATATTAGAGGAGCTAGTTCAAACTCCTTTGATCTGTATCAGAGGAGTTTGTTTAAAATCCTACGAAACATATTGGAGGAGTTAGTTCAAACTCCTTTGATATGTATCATAGGAGTTAGTTCAAAATCATTTGAAATTTTAGAGGAGTTCCCATCAACTCCTCCAAAATTTCAGAGGAGTTTCCATTAACTCCTCCAAAACCTACAAAACTTCCCTCCATAATTTGGCCATAACATTTGACTTGGGTGTTCGTTTTACATGTTGTTTATCGTTGGAAAGGTATTTTTGAGCTCTAAAAATTCCTAGTTATATTATGTGATAAATTAATCACCTATCATATGCATTTTGTTTTTATATTAATATCATACACCTTGTTAACAACATCGGAGAACACCACACCTCAACCGCGATCAGAGGAAACGTGAACCGAAATCAAGGAATTTTATATGAAGTCTTGATTAATTATATTTCAGTTTTACGGGTTCAAATATTTGTTTTAATAATTATCCCTCTAATACCACTCATCTACAATATGTTGAATGGTTCCAGGTATTGATGCAAAGAGGAGGATGCACTCAATATCCTTATAGTGTGATCTACATCCAAGGACAATAGTTCATTAAGGAAAACATCAATTGTTGTAGTAGCGGGAAGAAGTGAACGGAATATGAATCAAATGGCTGAAGAGGAGGCTCGAGCCCCATGATGATTGATTTTCAAACTTGGACAACGAAGATTCTTCAATGTCCAAACTAGTCATTATGGTGGGTGAGAGGCACAATAGCTAAAATCCATGATGGACCACCTGCGCTTGAGGAAAATTTTGAAATGTAAATGTTGTCTTTTCCCTCTCATCATTACAAAGGTAATAAAGACAAAATATGGGAAATGAAAGGTCATGGAGGAAGGAAGAAGGCCAAGAGTGATATTACCGTCCAATAAATACCATAATTGTATCCAAGAGAAGGATTTTCGACTCTTCAAACATTGTACACTTCTAAAATACTTTGGGAATACAACTTCAGCTAAAATTGGAGAGTTTTCCTTAGAGTTTTCATGTACTATTGTTGGAACTGTTAATACGGGGAAGCCCTCAAGGGAAACTTTTGATAGAGATAAGGACTTGCATGTGTTGTTGTTTTGCTGCGAACTATTTCAACAAGAATGTTTGTTGTTCACATGGGTTGTAAGATCATGTTTGTTTATGAAATATTAAGAATAAATATTTGTCTTCTTGAATTTTTATTACTCTTTCTTAGATTACATGTCCTGAGTGAATGAGTTCTGAATGTATGCAGATATATGACTTAGATTAATCTGGTTATACACTTGTATGCATGTGTGTCTAACTGTGCACCTTCATGATAATTATGTGATTGGGGTTTATGCATAGTTTAGCTTCATTACAATTCATTATGTTACTAAATTTTGCTCCTATCTAGGATAGGGTAGATTAGGACTAGATTAAATTCCTACATTTACATAGTCTTCATCTACATCTTCCATTTTCATAACCATCCATCACTCACCCTCATTAGTGGATTGGGCCACAACCGGTAAATCCAAAACAATAATGGCTGTCGGGCCAGAATCTGGATGAGTGGCCCATTCCAAATGGTTAGTTGTCTAATTGGGACTTCTTACTAGGCATAACCCCTTATTGTTGTTAAGAGAATTTAGAATCATCAACAAAATTGGTGTTATAAGGAGGGCTAGATGAAAATCCTTCTCATGTGGAGTCATTTCATTTAACTTTAACTAGCCCATGGATCCTCTCGATAACCTTGAATACGATGAATCATTGAGTCTTCCAAGAGCCATCAAGTCTATTTCACTCAAGACATGCAGTCTCTTGTTAAATCCAAAATTCGATGGTGAAGGGTAGGTCTTTGCATTCATGCATCTCAAACAATCTAACATCGTTCAATGAAATATTAAGATTGTACAGGACAATGAAACATGTCGATTGTTCATCCTCACATTCTAAGAGAGAATTAAATCCTGGTTTAGGACATTTCCAACAAAATAAATTTATAGTTGTAAATAATTTATGGAAGTGTTTATCGTTGCTTGTGAAGATTATTTCTATAATGAACTCTTTGATGAACATGCAGAAATATGAAGGATCGAAAATGAATCCATGGATGATTTATTTTGAAAATGTATTTCATATTTCCTAAAAGTGACAAGTCCTCATGAAAAACAATATTCAATTGGTTTTCTCATATTGTATCTATTTTTGAAGAATCTGATTTGAACAATCAAACCACATCTCATTCACAAGAATCACATCTGGCTCACGAAAGATAGGGAGTACATAATATCTGAACAACACTCTATATCAGTTGTATGGGAATCCTTATTAGAAACCTTAGACCCCTTAGCCTTGGAGTGTGAATCATTTACTATATCCCCTTCAGAAAATCATGATTATACTTTGGTGTGTGATGAATCCCCCATTGAAGGAATCTCGTCATTTTTAGAATATGAATATTTGCATTCCCTTCATACAAATTTATTTGACGCTGATCACTCACATGGGAAACCATCTATTTATAATGTAGTATACTCTTTGCATTTCTCTTTTAGTGATGAAACATCAAATGATAAACCAGACCAAGAAGAGTGCTCAACCCTGATTGACAATCATTCATTCTTAATGGAATTACATTTATAACACTTAATCCTTTGCAATCTGAAATTCTAGAATATACTGAATCACAATTTGATCTAGATAATCCTATTTTCAATGACTACTTTCCTGTTCTGGAATTGAATGTGAAGTGTAACCTATCATTCATTGATCCTTTAGAATATGAAGTTTTGACATATATGCACATATGTTAATAGAAAAAAATACAAAGTGTGCACTGTATAACAATTTCTCAGATCTCTGTGAAGAG
Source organism: Picea abies (assembly GCA_900067695.1). Classification (NCBI taxonomy): domain Eukaryota; kingdom Viridiplantae; phylum Streptophyta; class Pinopsida; order Pinales; family Pinaceae; genus Picea; species Picea abies. The sequence goes on from CBVK0100911547.1 coordinate 4,991, forward strand.
GTTATGTCGAATGTACATCCCATCAACATCCAAATAATAAGGAATATTGAGCTGATCCAAGAAATGTTTTCATCTTGATATTCTCTAGAATTACATGCTAATCCTTAGGGGTATATGTATCACTTGCACTTGGATTCTATTCTAATTCTTCAACATTCTTCATATGATTTCATCGATGTCATAGGAGAATATATGGAGTCACATTTCACTCAATGTCTCCTTCAAGCAATCATATATTAGTTCTCCCTTCAGTATGCACGGTATGAAAAATATGGACCGATGCAAATTTTCATCGAAAATGAAGCACTCCAATTCCAACTGATAATTATGTCAGATTTACATTGTCTTACTTTGACCCTTGGGATGAATGACACCATTCACTTCAAAGCTCTTGCATAAGATATATTGCACACAAATTTCATTTGTGAGTGTCACTAGGTAAATCATTCACTTTCTAATTTCTCCTAACAATCATATGATGATCATTGTAGATTCTATGAAACAATTGAGTCATGGTTGGAGGAATATTACATATCTGCATTTATCGTGAATAATAATGATGCTAAATTTAACTTTCCAAGTGAATACTTGTTTGAATCAATTCTTCTTATGTTTCATCTCTCATTAATTCATTCTCTGCAACTGGCCTTCAATGAACATGTGATTGTAGGTTTGGAGTTACTTGATTGGATTCACTGGCACTATGCTTATACCTATATTTCTTTCATCCAGTGTAGGGTAGGTTAGAAATATGATTATCATAGTTTTCCCTTCTTTTCTTCCTTCATAGATTAAATGTTTTCCTTTGTTTTAATTTGAATAACGTAGATCTAAACTTGTCTTTTTTCTTCAATAAAGACCACTAACTATTGATTAGTTTAGTTAGCATTTTGTGATGGTTTCTTTAGTTTAAATCTCTTGTCTTTAAATATTTTTTCTTTTCTTTTCACGCTCTTTTTTTCTCGGACTAAAAGGTTGGCTTAACCTTGGTTTCCATCCATATTCATGAGGAAACCATGTGCATGAATTCTTTGAGAGTTTTGAATTCCAAAATTCACTTGTTTCAACAACATTTACTCTGATGTTGAGAGTTACAAAACATGTTATCCCATGATGCTGAAAAAATACCTATTGAGAAATACTTGACAAATGGAAAAAGACAGGAACCTTGCTAAGGGAATTACATGGTCTGTTCACATCCTTACTCAGGATGGTTTTTATCGAGAAAAACTCACTAAAGTTCTTGTTTCTATATAATAGAGGGTATTCCTAACACTTTGTGGTGAATTTACCCTTTTCCTAGTCTTTAAATATGTTTTCAATCATGGGGAAAGTAATGGTGTACTTCACATATAATATACGCCTAAAGGAACATAGGATCAAGTTTAAGTCTCCATCCGATCTACCTCAAGTGAGATCCAATCTTAGGGATAATGATCAATAAAATTTATCTCAAGCACACCTCTTTAGGGAAGAACTAGTAATCCTCATATATGTAGTCATTTGTTGCCCAAATGGAAGAATTTCAGATAGATTTTTATCATGGAAAGATATATATGCTTTAGAGGAAGGATGCGATTTGAAGAAGACACATGTATGAAAATTATTTGGATTGATTATGCATAATCATAACTATGAATCATAAGTATAAGGGTTGGAGGAAGTGGATAATAAGTGAATATCTCACAAGGTCAAAGCAAAGAAATTGTATGGACAACAAAGTGGTATTTTGGCCAATCCTTACCCCTGAAGCATAAGGCTGCAAAATTGAATTGGAAATCTTCAAAAAAATTGGATGAAGGGTGAAATTCTCAGTCAGTTCTTATGCCACAGATTATCTATACTAAATAACATGAGTATTATCTTTCACACGGATTAGTCTTATCAAGAGGTTGCAAAGCTTCTCACTGGTTGGAATACATAAATATCCTTAAAGCCGCTGGAAAAATTCAATATATGACCTCTTTCTCAGTCCATTTTTGTTTCCTAACTGCATGCCTTTGATAATCATTTAACCAAATTTTAGTTTTTTAGTTGCAACAAGGTTTTGGGTTGAGTTCATCTCCCAATTCAACACTTTTCTTCTCATTCTTTCATCATCATTTTTTTCCCTTAAAAGAAATTCATTTCTTAAATTTTGTTTGTCTTATGATCTCTGATTATCTTTGAATGAAACAAAGACCTCTCACCTTTGTTTTTCCTCTCATAGGAAACATTTTCACACTGGAAGCAAACACGAATCAACTTGCATCTCTTTCCTAGATCATGAGATGAATTAAGGGGTCTCTGTTTGAAAATGAATCAAAACTATCTCGGAATGTTGTGACAATGGTTAAACCACGATCAAGCATATTGGTTAATCAACAGTTGTCCTTGGATATCGACTAGCGAGAAGATCTATGTAACAGAGGAACCATCCATACACTAAGTAGTTTCTCACAAGAAAGGTGAAGTGTAAAAGTATAAAGGTTGAAAACCAAAAGGGATATCTCTATGTATCTAGGCACAACAAATATACAAATAAATCTCAATAGATGATAGCCATCCCCTATCAGGATAACATGCTACCACTTTCCCCATCCACCAAATGTTAAGCATGCATTAAATAAGCTTGGTAGTGTTATGGGAAAAATTCTCATAGGTATGTCACTGAGTGGATCGATAAGATATCCCCAGGATAAGCCTAGATATCCTAGACAAGAGGGGGTATACTTCTAAGGGGTTTCCTAGATCTATATTCAAATATGTAGATTCCTTACAATCCTATAGAAAGGAGAAGATTTGCATACCTTTCAAGAGGTGGTCCTTCGTATCTCATGGCTATTGTAGTCCTAGAGTTCCAAATCCAAGCTTGAAAACCTTCTCCATGTATACAAAAGAAACACAAGAACCTATCTACTTTCCAATTTAGGATTAGGATCCTAGATCTAATCATATTTCAATCAAATCTATAACAATATGAACCGGATCCAACATTTTTTATTCAACTGTAAACAATTATAGGAGAAAAACAAAAGATCTATTAATGGAAATGGAAACTTACATAACAATTACATACCTTGATTGTTGATGTAGGATCCTTTAATCTCCTTTCTCCTTTCTCTTCCTTACAACTCCTTGGTCATGATATGCTCCAATGAGTTCTTGCTAGATAGTTCTATAGTTTGGCAACATAAACTTGCTATTGAATTCTTCACCCTCTTTCCCAAGGCTTTCCTTTGTTATATAGCTCTTGGAGGAGGCTTATAGATCTTCTAGAGGCCACTAGAAACTAGAATGACGTGAGTTACTAGGTCCTAGCCACTAAGATCCAACTTATATCTCATCACTTATCTCGTAACACCCCAATTATAGAAACTTGACAGTGCCTTGTGGGTTTCACAACTAGTGTCAAGCGAGTGCTTCACTTGTTTTCTGCTGGTCTCCCATGAGGATTTCTAAAACTGGGTAAAAAAGGCTCCAAAAGGTGTGAAAACCTAGGCAAACGATGCATTAGGGACCTGATCCATTGATGACATCCTCTCTATCCAGTAGGGTGGAAATTAACATTGTAACAGGTAGGAACAGACCGAAAAGTTTGACCAAACTAGGGGACATGTAGATATCTCTGTTGGGGCTATGTACGCTCCTTTCCAGTGGAGCAAGATTTGTGACACCGTGGTGACTCCATCAATGCTATGGATGCTCATGAGCAGTGGAGAAACACCTGCAATATATATTTATATGAAACTTGTGAAAAATATTTATTCATCCCAAATATATATCAGCCCCATGATGAAGATACCAACCTAGATCATTGACACAATTTAATGAAATAAATCTCATCATAACTCATATTTTATTTACAACAGATGATCTCTACTAGCCTATATGCAAGCATCGCCAGTGAGCCCACCACGATGGAATCTTTCAGGTAACTGTTGCAAATTATTTCCATAATTTTTTGATCTTAAAAGTAAATTGCATGACCTTCTATATTTTTTGCTTATTAGTTAGGAAAGATTAGCAGAGATTCTAGCTTCACCCAATGGATCACCATTTATTAAGAACGCAAAAACACCTCCCAATTTTCTTGACTTAGCATCTATCCAAGAAAATACATTGGGCCCCCCTCCAATTCTTCCTACTAGGACCCTTTCACTCTCTTTCTCATTTAAACGACTAATACCATGTTTTCATCACACTCTCCAACCTTATCATTTACATTTCCTCTCTCAATCACTTCTACTTGACGATACACACTTCAACAAGGCCCCTCTTCCTACACTTACACATATCATACTAGAATGTGCATCCTTTCTTCTACCTCCACATTGGTGCGCTAATTATTTCTTCACCAATACATAATCCACGTCCCTTCGAAATTGTTTGATGCACCAACACACCCCCGTTGAACTCCAATAACACACATTTTTCTCATACATGAAGTACATGCGATCAATTCCAACACATCGATAATGTTTGTGCAATCATCATCGCCACATGCACACCTTTCACTGGCTAATTTCCTTTCACTTTCGTCAATACATCGCGTATCGACAACGCCCCTCCCTTTCACTTCGTTACACTGCATATTGGGAAGGTCTGTTTCTTCCTCACCTTTCAAATTATTATTGATAAGTTTCCCTCACCTGTCACCAATGCATCAGTAGAATAATTTCGACCCCTCATCATCAACAAGCGCATTGACCACAATATTCTTCCTCTCATGAATGTTGACCAGGTCAGCAAGGCACACCTTTGTCACAAAGACTATCTTATCCTCCTATTGTCTCAGATCCTTCATGATATGCCATCAATAGATCTCCTATCATGTCTGGTGTCTAATATATTCACACCTAAATGGATAACTAAGGAATAATACCTACCACACCTAACCTACTTCATGACCACATTCGTAATCAAGTTTGTCCATGACACAAGTAGCTCACATTCATGTACTACATCAGCTTCTTTGATATTCTCTTCTTAATTTTACGATGAACCATGAACATGAAAGTGTCGTATATCATCATATGGTTTAAATACAACATATATAGGTCATGCGCTGGCTCTGAAATGCATCTTGAAGGAAAATTGATCACCTCGGCTCTGAAACCGTGTTGAGCACCTCAAATGTCAGTTGCTTGTTTTTGGTGGGTTTATAATTTTGTGCTATTGATGCATCACCTCAGTGAAAATGGATGAACTATGAGCCTATATATAATAGATGACACAAGAACTTACGAAATTGAATTTTGATGAAAAAGTAGCGAGAATGGGGTCTGAACTTTCATTAAAAAATGTCCTCGCTCTCAATTTTGGGGTATTGGTCAAAGTGGATTTGTGTTAAGAATGAAATATCAATATAGCATATAAAAACCTTAGAATAAGTACTCAACACCTTGAAAAAGAGAGAATTTCATATAATAAGCC
>CBVK0100911548.1:0-10405 GCA_900067695.1 Picea abies
CTTGTTATTTTCCACCATATCTCTTATGAAATGGTATTGTACATCAATGTGCTTAGTATTTGAATGATAACTATGGTTCTATTCCAAAAATATTACGCTTTGACTGTCGCAACTTACCTTCATAGCTCTCTTCTCAAACCTGATTCCTAAACACAACCTTTGAATCCATAGTTCTTCATTGCTTCCATGAGTGGCTGCCATGTATTCATCTTTTGTAATCGACAAGGATATGACCACATGTCACTTACTCATCTAGGTTATTGCTCCACCGAACATATTGAAGACATATCCGTTGGTCGACCTCCGTCGACCCAGATCTCCATCCCAAGCGACATCAACAAAGCTATGTACATCTAATTTACCATTGTCACCTCTAGGTCTTCCTTGGTATCATATAACATAGTCCTTTGTGCCACAAAAATACCTAAACACTCTCTTGAAATTTGTCCATTTCTCCTTTCCAAGTGTCGACATGTACCTTCTCAACACTCCCACTACATGGGAAATGTCTAGTCAAATGCATACCATTGCATATATTAGACTAGAAACAATACTTCCATAGGGAACATGTGTCGTGTCCTCTATATCTTCCTATGTCTTTGAACATTGTTCAATAGTAAGCCTTGCTCCCACTGAAATTGGCACCTTCACTGGTTTTCAATCCTACATGTTGAATCATTTCAAAATTGTTTCAATATACTTTGTCTAATTCAACCAGAGCTTTCTAGAAGCTCGATCTCTCTTAATCTCCATTCTCAGAATGAAGTTAGTTGCACCGACATCCTTCATCTCGAACTTGGAGGATAGTTGCTTATTCACCTCCTTTATTTCATCCATGTTTTTTCCAATCAACAACATGTCACTGACATACAAAGATACATATATGAAATGCCCACCTTCTTCCTTGGAATATATGCAGAGATCAAATTTGATTCTCACAAATCCCAAACTAAGGATGTATGTGTCAAACTTCTGGTACAACATCCTTAGTGATTTCTTTAGACCATAAAGATATCTTTTGAGTTTGCACACCAAATCTTGCTTTCCCTTTACCACAAATCTTTCAGGTTATTTCATGTAGATTTCTTCTTCGAGTTCCCCATGTAGGAACATTGTCTTCACATCCATCTATTCTATCTCCATATTGAATGGTGCAGCCAAAGACATTAGTACTCTAATGGAAGTTAATTTTTCAACAGGGGAAAATATCTCACCGAAGTTGACTCCCTCAAATTGGGAATATCCTTTCGCTACCAGTCGAGCTTTGAACTTCTCAACTTGGGAATATCCTTTCACTACCAGTCGAGCTTTGAACTTATCGACTTGTCCTGCGGCATTCATATTCTTCTTCAATACCCACTTTCTATCGATGGGATTCCTTCCACTAGGTAACTTGAATAAATTCCATGTCTCATTCTTGTACAATGATTCCATCTCTTCGACCATGGCATCTTTCCAGAGGGCCCTCTGTTGAGTCGACTGCCTCACCGACCGACTTGGGCTTATCGTCGATGGAAGTTAACACAAATGTGGAATGGAATTTGGGAAGACTTTACCTTTCAACTAGTTTTCTTATTCTTCTGACCTCCTTACCATCTAATTCAGTTTCTCCACCTATTCTTTAGATTCATTCGACTCATCTGAATCATCATCTTCATTCCTCAGTTCAAAATGCATCGTATCAGGATTATTCTCAGTCTGAACAACTTCCTCAGGCCAAGATTTACCTCTAAATTCTCTAAAGACCACATCTCGATCGTACATTTTTCTCCTTGATGCAGGATCCTAGAGCTTATATCCTTTCATCCCTTCTTTGTGTTCGATGAAAATGCATTTGACTTCCTTCTTGTCCATATTGTTCCTCTTTTGCTTAGGAACATGCACAAATGCATCACAACCAAACACTTTGAGATGTGCCATTGAATTATTCTTACCCAACCATACCTCATTGTGAATCACATCGACTAGCACCGACGAAGGATACATATTCACCAAATATCTTGCAGTCTCGACTACCTCCGCCCGGAATTCTGGTGCAATCCCAGCACCACTGAGCATGATCCTTGACTTATCCATCAACGTTATGTTCATTCTCTCATCAAATCCATTTTCTTGTGGGGTATATGGTGTGGTATTTTGGAATGATATGCCACATCCCTTACAGAACTGATCAAAATCCTTTTCACAAAATTCACCACCATTATCATTCCTCAACACTTTAATCCTTTTCTCTGTATGGTTTTCCACAAGAGCTTTAAACTCCTTAAATATCTTGAAAACCTCTTATTTCTTCCTCAGGAAATATATTCATGTCTGCCAAGGCAAACCATCTATGAAGGAGACATAATATAGGGATCCACCAAGTGAAGGAATTGTAATCAGGACAAACACATCACTATGCACTGGTTCTAGAATCCCATTTTCCCTTGTCGCTTCAGATGGGAACATCACTCGACTTTTTTTCCCATATATGCAATGTTCACAAAATTCAAATTCTAACCTACATTCAAGAAAACCTTCGACCATACCTTTGCTTTTCATATCTCAAAGTCCTTTTTCTCCAATGTGTCCCATCCTCTCATGCCATAACCTAGTTAAGTCAAGTTCATCATGTCTTATCCACTCAATTTGAACCGACTTGGCTCGATTCGAGTCGCATTGTGTCGACATCAAGTCAAGTCAATTTGCAGTCGAGTCGGTTTCATAAGAAATGATGTTTTTGCATCCAGTCGAGTCGACATTCCCTAATATCTTGTATGGGGTACCAATCCGAACTCCTTTCATTAAGACCATTGCACCTCTAACCATATTACATGAATCCTTTTGAAACAGAGTATGCACACCTGCATCACTCATCTTGCTAATAGATATCAGGTTTCTTACCAAATCCAAAATGTGTAGCACACTTGGAAGGGTTATTTTCCTCCCATTCTTTAGTGTCAGTCAGACTCTTCCCCGTCCGAAAATTCTAGTTGTCGATTCATCCCCAAAGAACACATCACCCCCATCATATTGTTCATATTCATAGAACCATTATTTATGTGGTGTCATATGATAGGATTCTCTTGATTCGATCAACCAAACATCTTGATCCAACTATGTCTTGGTAGATGCTAGGTACAGATCACCTCCCTTCTGTAAGGTCATCTTTCTCTTAGTCAACTGCTTCTCATCGGATATGGCACTGACTTATATTTCCTTCGACTTATAGTCCTTTTTATAATACCCATATTTACCACATTTCTAGTATATTCGCGTCGATTGAACCAGGGATTTACATCTACCCTTTGACTTGAAATTTCTACCAGATAATCTACCTTTATCTTTGACTATCGATCAACCTCTCACTATTAGAGCATCTTGGTCGATCCTTCCATGTCCTTTCTTCTCATTTCTTCCAACAATAGAGAAGAAAACACATCCTATAGTGCTAGTGTGGTTGTATTTCTCCCAATAGCCATGACTAAGATATCCCAGGATTCTATAAAAGAACATAATAGGATGATACATTTCTCATCATCAGTGATCTTTATACCCATAGAATATATCTAGCTTAAAACGGTGTTAAACGCATTTAAATTCTTAGTCACCAAACTTCCATCACTCATCCTCGGAAGATACTGTTTCTTTATTAGAAACAACTTATTTACCAAATATTTCGACTGGTATAGGATTCCCATCTTGTCCCACAATTTCTTGGCTGAATCTTCACCTGAGACATTCAACAACACTGAATCTGCAAGACAAAGTTGTATCGTACTTCTTTATTTTCTTTCGAGTTTCTCCCATTATTTTGTAAGCATGCATGTAGGTTGGGTACCTGGACAGACTGTTGTCCATTGTTCTCTATCCACAATAATATATTCCATTTTAAGCTTCCAAAGCTCAAAATTTTGTCCATTGAATATTTCTATCTCTATTATGTAATTGCTCACCATTTTTATCGTGATCTTTAAAAAAAATTACGAATTATGATTGTTATTGTACCTAGGGTTTAATTCTTAGATTCAAGATTGCCAAATCAAGATATGATATACTCGCCAAATCAATACACCGCTCTGAAAACTCACTTGTCAGGGAAAACCTAATCTCTGATACCACATTTCAGGAAATGCAAAACACTTCCACACTAATCCTAGCAGAAGAGAAGAAGAATTTAATCAAGAAAGCAAATGACACAAGCAATCACACAGTGCACCAATATTTTACCCTGGAAACCCTTAATCGGGAAAACCAACATTCCTTTGAGAGTTCTGCTCTCTTGTTGTCTTATTCATTCATAATAAAAGGTTACATGTCTAACCTTGGTCCACACATAAGACACAATCAACATCATACCCTCTTGTACAGGAAAGAACAACTTTGTAGCCAATTCAACTTACATATGTATGACCAACAACCTACACTTACACATGCATTAACCTCCAAAAGGGCATTCTATGATCACCTACAACAACATCCTTTATGACCTTACAACATGCCTCTTTATAGGCTTTACAACAGGTAAAAACCTAAAGATTGGCACCCAAAAAAGGTTACCGATCCATGCATATCATTGGCTACAAATCCCACAAATCCCGAGATTCTTTTACAGTCGACTCCAAGTTGGGTTTACTAGTCGACTACCAATCAACCTTCATTCGATCTCTAGTCGGTTATCTCACACCCTCACTTTGACCTATTTTTGGTTGAATTGTCGTCGATATCTTCAACTTCAACTTTACCCAATCAACTTCCTCGACCTTCGACTCGCTGTCGATCTACGTCGACTTCGACCTGCTATCGATCCACCTCGAATTCGACTTGTTGTCGATATTGTCAATGTTATCGATCTGCCTCGACTTCAACCATCAGTTGATTCACCTTGACTAGACTTTCACTGCAAATAATATAACAACTCATCACACAATAGCTAGAGGCATAGTCTAGGCTGAACAAAATGTGTACTCCTCAGCTAGACCTTTCCAAAGAATGGTCATAGCTTATCTATGAGAAGAGATGTGTCAGGTACAGTCATTCGCAAGAAGTTTATTACAATGAGGCTCCAAAGTAATTTTTAATATAAAGCATAATTGATAAAACCCTAAACATCCAAAACCTTATCGCGAGAGATGAAACACCAAAAGGTTTGTGGGACCCAATGGGGGGTAGTTTATATGACAAATTTCCGAGGGCGTAACATTTGAGCGCTTTAAAATGGCCCCGGAAGTTAAGGACTCAAAAACGTGTAATAAAATTGCCAAAATGGAAAATTGTGCTTTGAGCTAGTGGAATATGTGGGTGGCTGCCAATGTTCACCTGGATCAATAGTTCTTGTGACCACACTACATTTGTTTTGAGCTCACCAGATCAAATTCCTCTTTGTAAAAACCTTTTCTGTTTCCATCACCATTGAAGTTCGATCTTTTATTTCTCATCTTCTTAATTCCTCATATATGAAATTAAGAAAATTTATGATCTTGGTTGCTATATGAGGTTTATTACTCAATTCTTGGAAAGATCTTTTTATGGACCTGTCTACTTCATTTTCCAATGAGGCTTCGTCTCCAATCAACTTGAAGTAATCCCATATATTGGTAATTTTTGTTATAATTTGATCCCAGATGAGATGCTTTGCCCCAATAAAATATGTTTTTCCAACCAATTTACCCTGTAATTGTTGCACATCTCTCAACAATTTATCCTTAACCTTCTGATATTGTGTACTGATTTTATCTTTATCACTCAACTATTCTATGAAGATTTTGATTTTGTCATTTTGTTTAGACACTGATCTCTTAAGATTTTCAACCTCAATCTCCTTGAGATTCAAATTAGATTCAAATCTGATAAGGTTTTTGCTAATTCCTCATATGGGTCCATTGATATTAAAGGATGAGAAGAAGAAGGATATTTCTTCAAGTCTTCAATTTTTTTATTATAAATATCCATCTAGTCATTCATTTGTACCATTTGTCTCAATATCTTCTCTTTTTCTTGCTGCACTACCTGTCGCTTAGGTGTTTGAGCATGATCAATTCTTGGTATATTGAGATTTTTATTTAATGTCTGAATTTTAGTGTCTTTGGTGTTAATGAAGGATTGTATAGATTCAACATCTTTGGGGTTTTCTTCCACTCCAATCACCCACTTCTCAAGCTCTTCAATTCTCAATTGTTTGGTTCTATTTTCCAACTTTTCTTATTTCAACTGGTTCTGAATCTTATCATTCATGGTTTGTAATTTAGTCATACCAAGAGAAACTTGCATCACATCCCTATTAACCGTTTCTCTAGTTTGTCTATGTAAATCCATCATGTCAACAAACTTAATTGCATTCAAATCGAATGAGAATTTCACAACCTTGTAATTGTCAACAATTTTAATGACTCGACCTTTTGGTTCTAATACATCAATATTCAACTTCCCTTTCTCATAATTGAGAGCATATATTAATCTGGTTTGAGATGATCCCTGGCCACAAATTTGAGGATAAGTGTCTTGCTTGATTTTAAAATTCTTTTCCTTAATTGACTTAAACTCAATTTTTTTTTTTCTTATACTCTAATTGATTTGCTTCCATTACTTCTTTTCCAGCCCGAGTTCCCAAAGTTTGAATGTTTGTTGTTGGAAGAAATTCTATTGTAACTGTAGTATTATTTGTTGGTGATTTTGAAACACTTTGTCCTGTTTGGCTCTTGACTTTTGGTTGTTCCTCTATTTTTTTTCTTTTTATTTGATTTTCCTTCTTCTAACCCTGAAACCGTTGGAGAAAATTCTGGATAAGTTCTTTTTCTGATCTTCTCACGTTGTAGTGGAGTTTTAATCACTAATTAATGTGATGGCTAAACTGAATCTTGTATTTGAATATGTAAGATTCTTTGCACATCTCCTCATCTGTCTTGATTTGATAATGGCTCCAATTGAGGCATTGAATGATGACCATATGGAACTGTACCCATTTTTGTTCTTTTATTAGTGACGATAAGATGAGGATCATAGGTCCATGCTTCTCCTTGCTAAAAGCCCATTTATTGGAGAATATTCTCTACAACCTGGAAAACTGTTGTAGTATTCACAATGAATGGTCCTACTTCTCTTTTAAATTTAAAAGTTACCTTTTGTTTCTTGGAAGTGACATGGATATAATCAAAATTGAACCTTTGCCTTATATATTCTAAATCAAAGATTCTGATTATTAAAAATTTAGGTAACATGAAAGGTTGGACTTCAACACCATAAATTCTGATCTCTGTATGATATTGAAATAAATACCAATCTTTCACTTTTGTATAAGGACTCAGTTGTAATAGTTTCTTGCACTCAGGGAACATTCTAGGAGGAAATTATTCATGAATAATAATGTAAGCCACATACATAAACTGGTTAATAAACTTAGACAACCCTACATTTTTAGCTTTCCTTTTAATTAAATAAGTCCAATGAATTACCGAGGAAGGGTTTACCATTTCATTTTCAATTTTCAATTCAAGATGCTGAAATTTAGCAGCCTGAAAAATAGAGGAATAAGTGTACCAAATAGGACCGATATCTACAATATTTGCCGGCTTTAAATTCTTGTAATTGATAATGAATAACATCAACTAGATACTTAGTGTAATTGAATTTTATCAAAGGTTTAATATTAAAAGTACAAATGGATATCATAAGTCCTAGGATCTTGTCATCATAATAACCTAAGATTGCACATATCATCATTATAACCTGCCTAACAATCTCAGAGAATATATTTCTCTCATAGGTTAAATCATTTTCATGAAGACTGGTATCTTTTTCTAAATAGGATTGAATCAAAGTATCTTTATCATGGGAACTTAATTCCCAAAAGTATGAAACTAACGCTTCTTCGTTTAGAATTTGACTTTCAAGGTTTTCAACTAGTTTTAACATTTCGAGAATAGACTAAGGATTTAACAAAAACAATATTGACCCATTTTTTGATATAACAGACCTTTGAGTTAGCACATAGGTTAGGGAACACCAAGAGACAAATTCTGGAAAGTAATATGTCTGCAAAACTATGAATTTCGCCAAATCTGATTCCCATGCATGATAATAGTCACGGAGGTCTCTAAAATGTTGTAGAGCTAACTAATGTATTTTGAATAAATCAAAATATAGTAGAGAGTCATAGAATTCATCTTCTCTATCAACTAAATCTTGTTCTTCAGCATAAAACAATCTTTTGCTTTTAACATTCTTAGAGGATTTGTTTTTAATTGGAATGAGAAAGGAAAACTTTGAAATACTAGAGAAATTCATTAATCTGGAAGGATTCAGACTTTGAATGCACCTTTGCTAGGAAATTCCAATATTTTCCTCATGCTTTCAAACAAAGATCTGGTCCTTAAACTACAATTTATGTTCTTTTACCACAAATATTAACCTTTTATTCTTAAAATTAACCTAGCAAATATGTGGTAGTTTTTAATTGATTAAAAAGACAATTTAAAATATATTTGAAATTTTATAAGTTGTCATTTCAATATTACATCAAGTGACGTCATCATGTCCAGTCATTGCGATGTCACTGCCATGTGGCTATCATGTATTTGTCATGTCACTAATGTTTCATCATCCAATCATCTTCACATTTCTTTTTTAGAATTAACATACTAAAGTTTTTTGAGGGGGGTCTTGTAGTGGTTTTAAAAACCACTTGGGGGGTCCCAAAATTGTTCTTCTCCCAACACATGGTAAGATCGAAAACCATAGTTTTTGATTTCAGACCCCCTTTTTTATTAATCATATTGTATGTTAGGGGGGTTGAAACTTAATAAGTGTCATCCATCCACATCCTTTTGCACCCTTTTTTAATTGATTGAAAAGACAATTTAAAATATATTTGAAAATTTATAACTTGTCATTTCAATATTACATCAGCTGACATCATCATGTCTATCCATTGCCATGTCACTGTCATGTAGCTATCATGTAGATGTCATGTCACTACTGTGTCATCATCTAGTCATCGTCAAGTTTTTCTTTTAGAATTAACAAACTAAATCTTTTCGGGGGGTCCTGTAGTGGTTTTAAAAACCATTTGCGGGGGTCCTGAAATCATTCTTTTGTTGACATGTGGTAAGATAAAAAACCATAGTTTTTGGTTTCAGACCCCCCTTTTTCTTAATCATTGTGTATGTTAGTGGGGAAAAAACTAAATAAGAGTCACCGATTAATATCCTTTTGCACCCGATTGCAAACCTACACGACATCACATTTATTAATTAAAACATAACTTAAAAAAAACTAATCTAATATATTTCCTAATATATTTCAGTTTAAATTTACACTATGCTCATAATATAATATATTTTAAATTTACACTATACACCTAATCTATACTACTAACCAACGATCAAAATTGAACCCTTCCTAGCCCTTCCAAGGGGTTCAAACCTCTCCTAAAAGGACAACGTCGTGTAAATTTAGATTATAAGCATAGTGTAAATAGTGTAAAATTTAATTCATGTGTTATGAGTATTGTTGCTTCTTGTCAATATATAAATTGGCATTGCATTTAGTTTACATCATGTTTTTGAATCCCACACTCACCATAATTCCATCTTCTTTGTTATCTTTGCCTCCGACACTTTCCACAATATTATTTCCTTTGTGATTTATTTTTTCTAGTAACATTGACATCAATGAGACCATACTTTGTAAATATTTTGAGAATGTCCCATAACTCTCTTTCCCCCTACCTCATCCCAAGACAAGATTAAGGAAACTTATCCTTTGTAGAATTAATGCATGGAACACCATTTTTGACACTGGGTGGGATTCTTAATAAATCTAGGGAGAATGTAACATAATTTTCATTCATCAAACTTATGAATTACATATTATTCTCTAACATCCCACTCTTTCATTCATTTTCACATGGTTTGAGAAATAAAGTGAACAATCAATATCCTGAATAAAAAATTAACACAATTGGTTTTCTTGATGAGTAATTTCAATTAGTTGCATGTTTCTATGGATCTTTGGAATCTCCAAATCATTAAAATATTACCTTAAATAATAAGAAATAGATGCAATCGTGCTAGATTGTCAAGTTCCTAGAGGCCTATAATGAAAGTAGGTTCTCTTCATTGCTTTTATAATGATGTTGATAGAATTACGACCCTTTAATTATGGCCTCAAGATCTATTACAATTTCTTATTTTATAATGAGATCTAAAATGAACATGACTCACATGGTCAAGAGGGATTGGGGTATGCTCAAAATGTAAATGTAAAATGCATTTCTCATGTATCACATGGATACATAGATTACATCCTATTTTATATTGGTGTTCACTAAAAAAATATTTTGTGATTGTGTCTAAAGTTTTATTATGTTGTCATTTTTAACACTTTGAAATTCTCTCTCTCTCTCTCTCTCTCTCTCTCTCTCTCTCTC
>CBVK0100911549.1:0-10405 GCA_900067695.1 Picea abies
TCAACAATTTCATCCTTTTGCACCTGTTTTGATAGGTATAATAAATCTTAGAGGTGAACTTTTTTCAACTATAGCAGGAAATCTAGAAAGAACCAAGAATTTTTTTTTATCAACACTAATAATAATCATAGTGGTAAAAACACAACAAATTATTTGAGTTACAGATAGTTGATCCATTAGGATTCTACAACAATATGGAATCTTCTCCTTTGTCCTTTTTACAAAAAAAGAAATTTATCTTTTCTCTTTTCTCAAACCATGTTTCTTACTCATCCCTCTATGTCCAATTTTTATCTCATAATCCATTTCTTTTCTTCTATATATTTCCAATGATTGTAACCATGCTCAAAATCGAGCTTGGAATCAAAAGTTATGGCCTTTTTAATCTTCCAGGCCTTCTTATGACTATCTCCATGTGTCTCCAAGTCACCCCTGCTATCCAACGTGGCATTACTTGGTGTAGACGTGTCAAAAAACATACTTTCCTAATGTGGCATACCTCAACCAATGAATGAAGAGCATGTGAGGTGGTTGTGTACTTCATTAGGTATCAGGATCTATCGGATCTCCTGAACTACTAACTATGACATTCTTGATTGTTTATATGGTGGTCTGGTCCATGGGACCTTAACCCAATTGGCACATACACCCACTAGGATCCTTGGCTCCCCAGGCCCCAATATCCTTGGCACTTCACACTACCCAAAATATTTATGATATCTGGTAGCACACATCCATTCATTGCCTCACCCCCATTGAGCATCGGGTCCTCGTGCTTTGCAAATCCATTTGTAACAGTTATAAAATATTTTGGGGGTTTTGTTTTTTGATATAGTGAATACATCATGAGATTTATTTCAAGATATCAATGGTCCAGATATCTTGGCCTCCCATATCTGACGACTGGGATCTATCCCTCTTTCAAAGATGCATAAGGGTAAGAGGTCCAGATAAAACCCATGACACATAGATCTAACATGGCATTCCACCTAGCATGACACTTAGTAACCTGATCGAAAACCATACTTATGTGGCACAAGGATGTGGCTTGACACATGGCACGATATGTGGCCTCTAACATCATCACGTCCTCTGGTCCCATTTGTAATTTTGAGCTAGAACTTTGACTATCTAAGACACATGACATGTTATTCTAATGAAATGTGGGCTAACTATATTACTGCATGTGGCATTCGTGGCCTCTAACATCATCACGTCCTCCGGTCCCATTTGTAATTTTGAGCTAGAACTTTGACTATCTAAGACACATGACATGTTATTCTAATGAAATGTGGGCTAACTATATTACTACATGTGGCATTGACATGGCTCTAACATGGTATATGACGTGGAAGCGGTCACCGACCACCATTTTTCCTTTTTCTAAAGTCTTCCTATATGACATTGCCTCCATGTGGACCCATTCCACATGTGCTAGATGACATGGCATTGAAATGCCTCCATGTGGACCCATTCCACATGTGCTAGATGACATGGCATTGAAATGGTTGTTGACATGGTGTTGATGTGGAATTTCCCACCTATCCACTGGGACCCTCGGCCCATCAGGTATCGAATATCTCACACTTGACAGCACTTAACCTATTTTCGATATCTGATTATCCAAGGTATCGACCCAGCGTAGTGTCGGTCGACTATGGTATTGGTCTATTGGCTTATTGGCCCACCAGGGTATCTTCCAACCGTGGTATTGGCCCATTGAGGTATCATAACTCTGCATAAAATATATCCAATAAGGTGATTCAATTGTAATCCAGTGCACCAGGCCACTAGACATCAGTTCCCTAGCCAAATGTTTACATTGTGTGCGGCTATGCATGGTTTCGTAGTCCTTCTTTATCACACAGGTAATAAAGGATTGTTTTTTCTTATAAATTTCTCATTCGATCCCTTGCCCATGCATGTGGGATATAAATGAGTAACGTCATCACAAAACAATGGTTTTAGATCCATGCAAAGGCCCCATCGAATCATGTTATGCCTTGTCTCCCCAGAAGACAAATCTTTCGGTTTTGATGCCTAGCTTGTGAAGGGGAGAGATTGTTAAGATGTCAGAGCCAAGGAGGATCTCTTGAACATGGTTTCCATGGAAATTATGGACACTATTAAACCACGATATTTTCACCTCAATGTTGTCCATAGAAATTAAGTAATTTCACTTCAAGATCTTTTGTCTTGCCATGTAGAAGGCCCCTTTGAAGAACTAGTGTTGTAAACCAACAACTCTGATACCAATATGTGATGTATCTATACCACCAATCTAGGCCACATCAACATGGAATAGATCTAAAGACCACTTTGATGCATACTCGATATCATCACAACAACAAACTATTCGCTCTGATACCAATATTAATGCACCCATAACAATAAACCCAAAACAATTTTCTTAGCACAAATATGAAACATCCCCATCCACCAAGGTTGGTCCATGGTACTTCCATAAACGCACAATCTTGGATTGACTATGAATTTTATTTCAATCTTTTATTAATTAATAACATGAAACCATCCAAGAAACGATTAACATGCAATAACCAAGAACATGTTAAACCATAAAAGAATACTTTAACATGCCATGCACAACAATAACCAACAAACGAGCATAACATAACCACATCGTCCCATAGATAAATATACACAACAAAATATATAAATTACACATAAAACATAAAGAGAACTTATATTTTAATTCAACTAATCACCAATTGGTTGCAGACTAAGGAAATTCCACCCAACCATAGCTGATTTTGTTCATTCACTCTCAATAACAGTGTCACCCACAATCCCTGGCTATGAATCCACAAGTATGACTCCTAGGCCAAAAATAAAACACACAGCAGTTGCCTAATAGGGTCTCAGGTTTTCCCAACCACACAACAATCCTAATTTCCATTTCTCTTCCCTTCATCCTGAACAAACCAAAGAAATGAACCCCTTTCTCTGCAATGTAGTCCCTCAGACGGTTCCAATTTCTTTCCAAGGCTCCAGTGCTACTGGCCAAGAAATATCAATGTTGGAAACTTGAAGGATTCTCGGTTGTGGATAGTTATTTAAGAACTATCATCAACCTCATGGACACAGGCATCCATTCCCTCATGGAATGATCAATAATTTCTTACGACCATCTAACAATGGCTCTCCTCCTCTAGCTATTTGTTTCCATGCCTAGACCCAGAGCACACAAATCAACAATAATGAGGTTCCCAATCCATGAACAACCAAATTAATGAAGAAGCAGAGTCAGAATTGAACCAACACAAGAATAAGAATGAGAACCCTCCAAAAAACCCAAGGCAGGGTTTAAATAATACAAGGATGTGATCTATTCAAGAGACTCATGTGCCCCAAGAGACAACATGGTCACCCCAAAAGACTCATGTGCCCCCTTCCCCAAACCAATGTGGGTAAATAAAAATTAAATAAAAGGGTTTATCCCCTCAGCCCCCCTCTCTCATGGAATCATAGCCCTCTATTTCTCTTGTCTTTTTCTGTCTCACACCCATAAATGTATTTTTATTAATATATATATTTTTTTGTAAAACAGTTCTATGTTTTTCCCCTTTTTTGTCATAATCCGATGACATAAATATGCATGAAATCACAATTTTTTTATTTAAATTGCATTTCTGAATGTAGAAATGGATTCAACATGTTGAAAAACCCATGGAGAAATCGAATTATACAGTATTAACCACTCAAATATGCATATCCAGCAATTTATTTCCAAATTTTGAGCAAAATTGAATATAAAATATCCATGGAAAAGGGCCAAAATGTAGAATAGTTAAACTATGACGTTACATTTCTAGGCACCTAGCCCCTTTCAACTTTATCAGCTCACTAGCCTAATGTCACATTTACATAATACATTATAGTTCACGGGGAGAAAAACTAGGATGTTACATACAATACTTGTTTTGAACCTAGATATTTGATGATTGCTAATGCTTCCTCCTTCCAAGATTGCTTCAGAGGTGATAGAAGCTAAGCCTCTTCTTCTCTACATCTGTTGTGAACCCAAATATTCCTTTTGAGAGGGAGGGAGAAATAATTTTTCAAGTGACCATAGAGGTGGAAAGGACCACATTTGAAGGGTATCCCTTCATAATCTATGGCTCGACAAACATTGGAAGACCCCTTCCTTATTGTGATGGAATCCACCAATCCTTTTGACTAATCTCGATCCACTAGGATGGGAGCCATTCCCATGTAGCTTGAATTCTTGTATGAGTTATCCACTTCATAAAATATACCCTAAATCATTTCCATTTTTTAAAGACATCAACTTATCATAGAATTAGAGGTAAACTAAGGAACCTAACCCATAAACGAACATATTTCATATGCTAAATCTTAGAATCAAAACCTACTTTCCATTTTTTTCAAGAATAAGTCGTAGGATCCCTAATACCATCCAGAATAAAGGATTTTATTAGCATCTCTTCCTATTCTCATAATCGAGACAAGTCATCCCTTAACTAAATCATGTTATGAAGGACATATCTAAGAAGGCTAGCAAAGTCCAAGATTTTAGGATTTTTTTGTTCATCCAAATTTTAGGTTCTTTGAGTTCATCCCTTTTCTTGGAAATATCCTAATAATGGAAGAATATTCCATATTCATGATTCCATGCAATTTAATTCCCTCCCTCAACTCCAAATTTGTGTTGTCTACCTTCCTTTTTACACACTTCATGTGCTTTTTGTCATTATGAAAACCTCTCGATACAATCCCCTCCTTATTTGAGGCCATGGCTTTATGAGGTGGGACTCCATTCATTAAATCACCAAACAACATTTTTCTACTGCATTCAACTAAACCCTTTTCTGAATTAATTGAATCTATAGGTGTTCCTAAGAGATTACCTAAAGTCCTAAATGAAGTTGTGCCATCGTTTCCTTCAATGAGGAATTAATCCTTTTGAGGAGAATGATTTGATTGGTATGATTCTTCTCTCATAAAATAAACAATGTGTCCTCCAAAACCCCTTGACTATGCAAGACTTTTGATTCCATTGTGCTACATTTAATTCCTAAAGGAACTAATGGGAGAGGGGCAGAGGGATTTATCCCCATCACATTGACTAGAGAAGGATAGGGGTTTTTCAAATCCTAAATCATAGATCCCAAGATGGTGAGGGTATCATCCTCTAGTGACAAATATCCACGTTGTTTGGACTAATAAAGTGTGCAGTCAATTTTTTGTGTATGTACTCCCTGGCACAACCCATATCTGGTGACCTTTGGAGGGGTAATTATCTACCGCTTATTTCTCCATAAACCCATATTCAAACTCACCTGTGAACTAGGGTTAGATATTGTAAATAAGGTCTACCACCAAACCATAGAAGCCTAAACACCTGAGAACGAAGGTGCATTCTGTAATTCCCTAATAATATTAATAGTTTATACTATATATCATTATTATTAGCAATAATTTAATCTAATGGAAAAGAAATTTTTAAAAGTTATTTTACATGTATTATGTGTCATATCTGTCATATTATTAGTAGTAATAATCTAGTATACGGAAAAAAGGTTTGCATATATATCTTTGGATATGGGATAAGAAGAAACTCCTGTTTGAGACTCTTGGTATGTATGTTATTCTATATGGATGTGAATTCTAGGGATGCAATATCTCTTGTGAATCCTCGAGAAAGATATAGCAAATCCAAAGGAACTTTACAACCTATGATCTCAAAATTAAAGGAAATATGCCTTATCTCATCCTCCTTTTTGAGGAAATCCTTCCCCCCATTGAGAGCATCACTATGACTAGATACCTAATGTATAATAAGAAGTTAAACAACATGGAAGACAAGAGGCTTCCTAAAATTGCTTCAAAATCCATTCGTAACCACCTTCAACTCATGTGAGGATGGCATAAAGATGGCTAGTCTTGGCTAAGCTATTGGGGAATCATGGAAGACTCCATTTTGTAGAATAAGGACACTATTAAAAATATCATTAAATCATAATTTAAGGAGAAAATGTGGTGTGATAAAGAGTTAGAGGAAAAAAAAAATTAAGGTATATAAGGCTATAATGAGTCATAATCTAGAAGATCAAAATTACCTCTCTATTTTGAGAAGTGTAAATAAAAAAATAAGTCTTGCTAAGATAAGAACAAATTCTCACAAGCTCCATAGTGCAATTCTTAAAATGCTATGGGATGAAAGAGTGTGTCACCTTTGTGACACTAAGAAGGTGGAAGATGAAAAACACTTTCTCTTAGATCGCCAAAGAGTCATTTTATTGAAAAGATAAATTTTAAAACTATATTTTAAAATAATTGTTTCATTTAATTTATAAAACTTTGTTTACAAATATTAATATTATTATTAATAATTTAATAAAGATTTTTTTTTCTTATAGTGGAGCGGGAAATAGGGAATAAATGCACTAAATAACTATGTAGTAGTAAATAAATATTAAATAGTGGTTGGGAATAAATGTAAATAATAAGCAAATAATGAATTTTAAGGAATAGTATTAGGTTAATTAATTGTTAGTGGTTTCCAACCTGTAAAATTGGAAAACTATAAATTGTTTAAAAGGTTTTTGTTATGCTTATTTAATGATTGGTATTAGAATATGTATGCTATTATTGAACACTCTTGTTTAGAGCATAGAGACTCTAGAATGTCTAGTGACCATTTAATTGTTAAATAATACATTGGGTGTGCTTTAGAGAGAGGTTTTTCTTACCCATAAAATTTTCGTTGTCTAATGATTGTATATTTCTATTTTCTTTTACTATTGCAAGTGCTTTTATTTGTTTATTTACTACATATATTTTCTCATTGATTGGTTTAAGAAATGTATTTGTTTTCTTTTTTTCAAAAAGCTTGTTTTATGTGTTGTATTTTATATTTTAAATATATATTTGTATATGTCCTATGTTATATTTTAAAGATCTTGTTTTATTTGTTGTTCTGTTGAGAGGCGCTTTCTATAAAGTATATGAGGGAGATGTGCAATTCATTTCTTAATATTTGGATAGATGCTTTACATCCTTCTAATATGTGAGGTGAATGTGTAATTCCTTTGATGATTAAGATGGAGTTGTCACATAACATTTTAAAAAATGTTAAAAACAAAAAAATATTTCAATGTCCCTCTTAAGTCCATAAAACAATTGAAAATAAAATTTTCTATATGGTGCTCAATATGAAGGAGAATATGGCTAACTCCTTCCATAATTATATGGTGCTCAATACCAGGGAGAAAATTTTTAATTCCTCACACACACACACACACACACACACACATAATATGTTATGTTTACAATATTCTTATGGTTAAAACATTTGAATCATATGATACTCAATATGAAGGAGAAGATGGCTAATTCCTTCCATAATTATATAATGGTGCTCAATATCCTAGAGGAGATTTTTAACTCCTCACACACATATATAATATGTTATGTTAAAGTGTATAGACAAAAAGTTTTGATATGTTATGTTTAAGTGTATAGACAAAAAAAGTTTTGATACCTCTAAACATGGATCTATTTTAATATGTATTGTATTTTGTTTTATGTAAACATGGATCTATGTTAATATATATTTTAAGTGACACACACACATATATAATATGTTATGTTTACAATATTCTTATGGTTAAAACATTTGAATCATATGATACTCAATATGAAGGAGAAGATGGCCAATTCCTTCCATAATTATATAATGGTGCTCAATACCCTAGAGGAGATTTTTAATTCCTCACACATATATATAATATGTTATGTTAAAGTGTATAGACAAAAAGTTTTGATATGTTATGTTTAAGTGTATAGACAAAAAAAGTTTTGATACCTCTTGACACATGATGGACACAAATAAATCCAAAGTAAACATGGATCTATTTTAATATGTATTGTATTTTGTTTTATGTAAACATGGATCTATGTTAATATATATTTTAAGTGATTTTAAGTAAACATGGATCTATGCTAATATATTTTAAGTAAACATATATATTTTAAGTAAACATGGATCTATGGTAATGTGTATTGTATTTTGTTTTATTTTATGTAAACTAAGTAAACATGGATCTATGATAATATATATTGTATTTTGTTTTATGTGTTGGATGTTGCATTTTGTTTTATGTGTTGTATATGATATTTAAAAAATTGTAAAAAATACTGAATTTTGTACTTTGATTTGTGTTGTAAATTATATTTTAAAGTTACTGTTCAATATGATTCATACAAATTTTGATCTATTTAAGTTCATATCATCTAAATTAATAATAACTTTTATTCATCCAAATTAATAATATGATTGAAATCAATTTTTATTGTAGTAGGCTAAAAATTCTATGAAATGAAGGTTTTTTCAAGGGATATTTGCTCAAAATCCTACCAAAAATTGTTGAATTCGTAGATTTAAGTGATTATTTGAAAATGCTGAAACAAAGTCATTTCCCAAATTAAAATCATTTTTTATCTATATTAAATTAATAATAAATTTTATTCATCCAAATACAATTTAATGCAATTTGTTTTTAAGATGATTTTTATTTTTGTTGTTAAATATGATTCATACAAATAATTTATTTTTAAGGTGATTTTTATTTATTTTTATCTATATTAGCTCAATTTATTTTTAAGATGATTTTTATTTTTACTGTTAAATATGATTCAAATATGGTTCATACAAAATTTTCATGCAAATTTCGATCAATTTTAGTTCACATCATCCAAATTAATAATAAATTTTATCTGTCCAAATTAATAATATGACTAAAATCATTTTTTATCTATATTGCCCAAATTAATAATAACTTTTATTCATCCAAATTAATAATAACTTTTGTTTGTTCAAATTAATAATATGATTGAAATTAATTTTTATCTATATTGCCCAAATTAATAATAACTTTTATTCATCGAAATTAATAATAAATTTATTTTTTATCTATATTATCCAAATTAATAATAATTTTTAATAATAACTTTTATTCATCCAAATTAATAATTAATTTAATTTTTATCTGTCCAAATTAATAATGACTTTAATTCATCCAAATTAATAATATGATTGAAATCAATTTTTATGTATATTATTTAGATGGAAATCAATTTTTATCTATATTGCTCAAATTAATAATAACTTTTATTCATCCAAATTAATAATAACTTTTATTTGTCAAAATTAATAATATGATTGAAATCAATTTTTATCTATATTTTTATTTATCAAAATTAATAATATGATTGAAATCAATTTTTATCTATATTTTTATTTATTTTTATCTATATTAGCTCAATTTATTTTTAAGATGATTTTTATTTTTACTGTTAAATATGATTCATACAAATTTTTCATGCAAATCTTGACCAATTTTAACTCATATCATCCAAATTAATAATAAATTTTATCTGTCCAAATTCATAATATGACTAAAAGTATTTTTTATTTATATTGTCCAAATTAATAATAACTTTTATTCATCTAAATTAATAATAACTTTTATTTGTCCAAATCAATAATATGATTGAGATCAATTTTTATCTATATTACCCAAATTAATAATAATTTTTATTCATCCAAATTACTAATAAATTTAATTTTTATCTATATTCCCCAAATTAATAATAACTTGAATTCACCTAAATTAATAATATGATTTAAATCAATTTTTATCTATATTACCCAGATTGAAATCAATTTTTATCTATATTGCCTAAATTAATAATAATTTTTATTTGTCCAAATTAATAATATGATTAATAATAACTTTTATTCATCTAAATCAATAATAAATTTAATTTTTATCTATATTGCCCAAATTAATAATAACTTTTATTCATCCAAATTAATAATAAATTTAATGTTTATCTATATTGTTCAAATTAATAATAACTTGTATTCATCCAAATTAATAATAATATGATTGAAATCAATTTTTATCTATATTCATCTAAATTAATAATAAATTTAATTTTTATATATATTACCCAAATTAATAATAACTTTTATTCATCCAAATTAACAATAAATTTAATTTTTATCTATGTTGTTCAAATTAATAATAACTTTTATTCATTCAAATTAATAATAATATGATTGAAATCAATTTTTATTTTTATCTATATTCACCCATATTGAAATCAATTTTTATCTGGGTATATTGAAATCAATTTTTATCTGTTTTACCCAGATTGAAATCAATTTTTATCTATTATACCCAAATTAAAATCAATTTTCATCTATTTTACCCAAATTAAAATCAATTTTATTCATCGAAATTAATAATAACTTTTCATTTTTATCATACCCAAATTAAAATCAATTTTCATCTATTTTACCCAAATTAAAATCAATTTTATTCATCGAAATTAATAATAACTTTTCATTTTTATC
>CBVK0100911550.1:0-10405 GCA_900067695.1 Picea abies
TATATCCACCTCTTCCTTGATAACCCCTGCGACCTCGACCTCTGTATCCATTTTTGTTTACTCGGTTGACACTCTGGTCGACCGTCTACGTGTGGTACTCTGAATGAATATTCGTTATCTTTTTCCCATTTAACTGACATTCATGTGTAGAGTGTTTGTTTTCTTCACATATATGGCATCATTTTGGTCAGGCATTTCTTAGATTATATGGGCAGTCCCTCATTGTGTGATTTGTTACGCCTTCACGTATGTCGTAGAATGTTTTGATTTGGATACATTAGACTGCTAGATCCAATGCGTTACTAAATTTACAGTTGTCTTTTGTATGTCCTTCACTGAAGCAAATAGTGCACCAAATTTTGTTTCATGAAATGGACATGTTTTTTATGGATTTTTGTAATTATGCGATTTTTTATTCTAATATTTTCTCGATTGCTGATGAAATTGTTGCTCCTTTGTCATCCATCTCTATACACTAAGATTTTTTGAGTGCCTCTTCACAGGACATGATGTCATACATTCATAATGGTGCTTGAATTTTTTGTAACAATCCTTCCACATACCATTGTACAAGTAATCTTTCTTCTATTACATAAGGAGTTTGACTTAACATATATTTGAATCTTTTATCACATTCATGAATGATTTTGCTTGAACTTTGTCTGATCTATTTCAGTTTTTGCCCAGCCAAGTGGCCTACATCTTCTGTTTTAAATAAGGTGAGTAAACTTTGTTTTATCTCTACCTTCGATCGTCGTTGATTGTCTGTGAAATTCATGAACCGGGTGAGGGCCCTAGCTCGAAGAGCGACACCAAATTGTGCCACCTACTTATCTTCGTCGGTAATGTCGTCTGCATCCCAAAATCTCACACAAATGAACCAATGTCATTTGGGATCTTCATCACCTTTATAAATGGGAATATGGTTAAGGCCCATTGTGGATTTCTTGGGGTTTATATGGATCAAAACTATTGCAAGATTTTAATTAGAGGTCGACTGCGAAGTCAATACGGTCTTATTTTGGGGAGTCGAAATCTGAGTGTTCGACTCAAATAATACGATATGTCGTTGGTCTTTAGTTGCATCGTATTCTAGTGTTGATTGTGTTTGTTCTACGCTTAGGATTATATTGTTTGTCTAACAACTTTTATCTCTATATTCTACGAATCGTACTCTCAAAGGTTGCATCAATTCGTTTTCATTGTTTGTCAGAATCTTCAAGAAGTAAATTTGGCAAGGGGACGAATTTCGCCAGATCTCTTATATTGAGGAATATATCCTCTGGTCGATTATGAGTATTTTCTTGTGCTTCAATTAGAAGTGTGTCTCTTATATGACTGTCATTATTGGTTCAACACCATACCTTCATGGATTGAGTATCCATATCAAGTCTTTGACGGAGGAACTTTGTAATGCACAGGCTAGAACTTCTTGGGGCATATAATCCAATTGCAAGTCCCAAATTATCAATATCCATTCCATCAACTCTGTCGATTTCTTATTGAGCACCACCGACTGCCACACTCACTTACGATATTGTATTCCTCCCAGGAGATGTCGGGGCGCTCTCTAGGAATGCTCCAATGAATTGTCGTGCCTAAGTAGATTTTCGATGTGAACTTCTAGGATCCCTTTCATTTCATAGCTTTTCTTGCCTCTTTCTCCTTTTGTCCCACTCCAACCTTTGAATATTAGCTGAGGGTTTATAAACCCTACATTCTCCGTGTAGACTTCCCTCTTGAATCGATTTTATCTCTTGTATCAATTATCTCCCCCCTGACTTGATACATTTTTGACTTTGGTGCAATCAACTTCAAACTATATCATTTCATGAATTATCCAACCCTCCATCGCCGACCCAACTTACTCGAAGTCGACTGTGTTGATCATTCTTGCTATTTTCATTTCTTTAAGAAATAATCCCAAGATTCTTTCGTATCTTTGTAATTGGCTTCAAGGAATTCTTTCCAATCTTCTCGATTTTCTTCCCAATTCGAGTTTGGAGGAGGATTGGACAAAAGGGATTGGTAGTCAACAATGTCTCCAACTCCCTTATATAGCAAAAATTTATGAAGCAAGGACGGCAGGTGCAAATGAAACCGTCGTGCAAGTCGGTGTAAAATTTGTTTTTTACCGTTTAGACTAACAATTTGTCTTCGATTGATTTTTCTTCAATATAATCACATACGATTATTTCAAACCACTCATTCATATTTTGTCTTCCTCCATTTATTAATTTGTACATTAATTATTCATCTTGAGTGAGTTTGCACATTAGGTAATTGATTGAGATATTTGAATAGTGCCTCTAGAATTGCGTCCAAGAATTGTTTGTGTGTTTTTTAGAAGAACTAAGTACATGCTTCTGCCAACGTCAGTCGATTCCTCCTTGCGTATTTTTTTATTTAATTATTGATTTCACGCTCCCACCATTCGTGTATGTCTTCCAAGCTTAACATCCATGTGCTTTTTATTTCATACATGCCCGAGTTCAGAACTACCAACAACAAAACCAATTTTGTAATATGAGAGAAATAATAAGAGGTTACTAGTAATTCCTTACATAGAGAATCATATGTTACAAAATTATATATAAGATCAAATAGAGATACACAAAAACATACACAAGTAATGGGAGAACCATCAAACACACTTTTGTTACATGTGTCAAAACAACCATTTTCTCTCTCTATTAAATAGTCACATACATATATACATGTTACACGGTTACTTGTTGGTTACAATTCTTAACTACTTGGTCGGTCGACTCTAACTGTCTATTCGACTGACCCCTCTATCTGACTTCTACAGTCGACTTGTCTAGTCGACTAGCCGTTATAACAAGATCCTGAAGTTTTCAAAATCCTTAGTTGCTTCTCGAGTCCAAGAAGATGCCTCATTTTTTAATAACATTGTTAGAGGTGATGTTATTTGACTTCTTAACAAACTTTATGTAATAACATGTCAATCCTAGGAATCCTCTAAGATTCTTCAAGGTTTTGGGAATTGACCATTCCATCATACCTTTAATTTTTTTAGGGTCCACTTTGACGCATTCATGAGATACAATATGACCCAAATATTTCACTTCTTGAACCCCATAGGTACACTTGGAAGGATTTGCATGTAGTTGTTGATCTTCCAATAGTTTTGAGATCATTTCAACATGTTGTACAAGTTCTTACCAATATTCATTGTAGATTCGTATATCATCAAAAACTACTAACACAAATTTTCCAAGGAAGGGTTTGAAGATATAATTCATCAAGTTTTGAAATGTTGAAGGTGCATTAGTAATGCTAAATGGCATAACTAAAAACTCATAATGACCTTCATGTGTTCTAAAGGTTATTTTGGGATGTCATCTTACTTCATTCTAATTTGATGATATCCAGAACAAAGATCCAAGTATTGAGAAAATGATGTCATTGATGTCAAAGTGGCAGTGATGATGATGATGTAACAATAATGATAAGGATGTAACAATGATGATGATGATGTGGCAATGAAAAAGGCAGAGTGTTTGATTATTATAGCCGTGGAGCCAAGTGAAGAAGCCTTGAAGCCATGAAGCCAAGTAAAGAAGCCTTGAAGCCATATGAAGCCAAGTAAAGAAGCCTTGAAGCCATGAAGCCAAGTAAAGAAGCCTTGAAGTCATGAAGCCAAGTAAAGAAGCCTTGAAGCCATGAAGCCAAGTAAAGAAGCCTTGATATTGCTTGAGTATTGAATCCATGAAGCCAAGTGAAGAAGCCTTGAAGCCACGAAGCTAAGAGAAGAAGCCTTGAAGACATGTTTATGAAGCCTTGAGAAGCCAACACGCAGTAGTCAAGCCATGATGACAATTCAATGTCAAAGAAAACTGAAGAAGCCCCTGAAGTAATAATGATGTGTCCACTTGAAGAAGCCTTGAAGTGCCTTGAAGGAGCCTTGACATAAATGTATATAACACCAAAGTGGTCCCATAAAGGCATATAATTTAAGCATGGCCCTTACGAGATGAGATGACATGTGGTTTTTTCCACGTGCCCACTTTGAGTTGTACACAAATGGATCCTTGAAGGAACCTTTAAGAAGCCCTAAAACCAACTGAAGAATCCCCTAAAATCAAGTGAATAAGCATGTTGAGGGGTCAAAATTCCCTTTAACTCAACATTAGGAATCATACCCAGAGACGAGTCCTAATTAGACTCTTCCCTGTTTAAAGTAGCGTGATTCTTCGAACGAACGATTCGATAGGTTTCGATGGGCTTTACTTTTAGACTAAGGATGGATCTTCTAGACTATTTTCGTTATTAGTTTATTTTTGAAGTATTCAATAACTAAGTTCGGAAGAAGGTTGAGTGCAAATTAACCTTTACCAACAACATGTAAATGACATTTATTTCCAATAAATATTAAATAATAATATTTTCCTATTGATCAAACAACAAATATCATCTAAGAAAGGGAATCATATGTGCCAATAACTAGAAATAATTTTGATTACAATATAACACAACTTATTTTAAAACACCATCGAACTTTATACCAATATTCATTTAGGAATCATAATCATTTAATATAGGTTAAATAAAATTACGATCTTACTAAATAGCTCGCAGTAGACCACTGTATTGGAAGAAAATTGTCTTCAGCTCGAGATGAGCTTCAATATTAAACTCCAAAATATTTTTTCATCTAACTATCAACTATTACACAAAATTGTCGACCCTTCAAAATGAGGTCGACCTCTTTATTTATATGAAAATATCATGCAAAAAATAAACAACAATGTTCACTTAACAAAAGAAAACAAAAGATAAAGTGTATTGTGTCCACGTGGAAGCTATTGGTTAGCTTTAGTCATCTTAAAGGGTTCACTCTGTAATACTCATATCATTGGGAGAACAGATCCTCTCATGTATGAAAATATGGGAATTGATGTTGCTCCATCGACATGTTGAGCTTATCTTTCATTTCCATCACATGGTCTCTTAATTTGTCCACCTCGGAGCCTAGATGTAGTAGGACCCACACTACCTCGATCGGTGCATCGATGAATCTATTAACTTGTCCCTTTTCAAGTATTCATATCTCTCGAACTTCCACTTCAAATTCAACATCAAGCTCCTTGAATTTCCAGACTATCATGTGTAGGTTGACAAAGTTGTCAGGAGTGTCGAATTTTGGGAATCAAAGGTTTCTCATCTTCTGATTGATTTTGTTCCAATTCCCTAGACATTCTTCCCATCTTTCCTACATCCTTCAATGTGGCTCACTCACTAATTGTACCCAATACTTTGTTCTCTTTTTTAACCTAACCAAGCTCTCGTCTGTGAGAATCCTGACGCCATGTTCCTCTACTCCCCGAACTTTCTACATTTCTCCGATGTACTTGATTTGTTCTAACACATGATGAGATTTATCAAACTATTTCATCATGTATTTGTAAGCTATGAGGCCCGTCAAGGTTTCCTCCTAGTAGCCAAGGGTCTGGATCATAAAAAATTATCTTTCAAACTTAAATTGACTATAGATCTCGCCCAACTTAGCTCTCATGAATCTAACTGCTTGCATCGTGTCCTGGTAATATTCCACTCGATGCCTGAGTTGCACTGACTCAACTCTCATAGAGACAGCTTCACGCTCATCCTTTTCTTGCTCTATCTATGGTGGCAATGGATATAGCCATGCCTGCTCCCAATAGTTCACTCACCTTAGACTGCTTAGCATCCAAGAGGGTCTCTTTCATGGTAATTAACATTGCACTGCCCATAGTGAATCTCTTATTCTTTCTTGTTCTTCTTACCACCACTTGCCTCTTTCTGTCATAAGATATAGCTTGGACATCGACCGCCTTGTCTACAGGCTCTAGAACCGGTTGGTCACCCTGTGAGAGGGCATTTCCTAAGCTGCATGGTGTATGAAAATGTTCAAGCACTGCCTCCTTACCTTTTCCGACTCCTATCTTAATGGGCGAATCTCCAATGTGCTCAATGTTGGAGGTATTTTTGGTGACCCCTTCTGATGTGGTTTTTGCTGAAATCGTTGACCCTAGGAGTGTAGAATGTGTCGACGATATTGTTTGGATATTTTCGGATCCTTTGTTACTCTCTAGCTCTTCATCAACCACTCCTTTGCTAGCGTTACCTCCTAATGGATTCTCAGCATTAGGGTTCCCTTGTTCTTCCCCTTTTCCTTATGTTTTATTCTTTGTGATGTCAGCCCATGTTACCATCCTCGTCTTTGTTCCGTAGAGTTTTCATTTTCTCTCTATCTCTTGGCTCATCTTGGCCTTTGTTACAACCTTCCCATCTATCCAGTGATTGTGAGGCTTGATTTGAAGAGGTGATATGGCCTTTATTTGTATTCAGACCTGCCTCTATGTCCAAAGGTTGTTATCCTTGGGGTAATTTGTGTCCAACATCTTTGGAACTACATGATACACCTCCTCTATGTCGTTATCATATACCATGATCAAATCAGCAATAACATGAGCCAATCCCCTTAGGTCGAATGGGTTTGTTGAAACTGTAATTGTTGGCTCGGCTTTTAGTTCTCCTGTAGGTGTTTGTTATGAACTATGTTTTTCATTGTATTCCCTAATTGAGGTATCTCCAATGTTTACCAAATCCCCTTCTTCTCTGAGAATGACTGGGCTTATTACCACAGATGTTATTTATAGCGTTATGACAATCTCCCTTTGTACTTGAATGATGATTTATGCTTCTTCTAAGATTCTTTGTGCCTTTAACTTGTCTATTGTCTACTCTGAATGTTCCTGCTGCACTTGTGCCACTGCCTCAACTATTTTCTCTAAAAAGTCTAATTGTTCATCCCCATGCAAGGTCATGAACCTGATTAGGTTTGGTTTTTCTTTTCTTCACAATACTTCATCCCAGTTCAAGGTATTCTTTGTGAAGATTTCATCCTCAAAGTCATCATGCACATATGGCCCATGGGATATCACCTGATTAGCATGCTCAACCACCAATTTCCTAGGGTTGTGTTTCCTGTATCTCACAGTAAAAAACCTGTACTCCATTTGACTCTAAGCTTCTTGTCTGGCCTGTGTAGTGTCCTTCACAAAATCGTAACCTACATAAAACCCATAGGGGATAAATACCCTTTTCTTGTCTCTTATTAAAGAAGCATTGAACCCTTGCAATAGGGGATATATACCGTTTTCTTGTCTGGTAGCAAATTCCTCCCAACACCAGTTTATCGGGCACATGGATTGGCAGCAGGTGTGGTGCACCAGTGGCTCTGAAAATTCTGATATATGTGCTTCTTTCCTCTAGATACCAATGCCCAATCTTGGATAGAACTTTCCTTATTGCTTATGAGAGCCTTGGGTAGTCTTTTTTAAAGATCAGCGAGTACACCCGAACTATAAATCCATTGCATGTTATAGAGATTGATATTTTGTACATGTTCTCCCATAGGATGATGAAATAAACATGTACCGACAATTCAGAGATATGTGAACTTAGAATCAAACCTGGAAATACATTCCTAACACATATCGCATCTAGGAGATAAGATGCCATGTAGAATGGAGGGCTTTCTCCTGTTTTTGTGTTTTGAGCTTCCTCTATCCTAGTGCTTAATTGCTTAGAAATAATAGATCCCCAGTTGAGGATGCTTCTGGATATAGCTATTGTATAAGCCAAAGGAATCCAAGCTTCAAAGAACTTTTAGCAATCCTTTTCCATGTATAGACGATAGATCAAGGTCATCAGGAAAATGTAAGGTTCCCGAAGGTTCACCATGTTGTACCACCCTGAGGCTCGATTCACAAATTTTTTGTCTTCCCTCCATCGGGATGCCAACAATAGACTGGTATTATGACGTTCATAGAATGCCACAACAAAATCCTTGTTCAACTTGACTTCGACATCCTTAGTTTGTAGTATGTTGACAAGAAGACGTAGATACACTCTACATATTTGTTATTTAGGTAGCATTTATCTGCATCGACATGATGGATGACCCATTCTAGAGTTTCCACACATGGTAAAACAAGGGTCCTAGCCGCCACCATATACAATGAAGAATACCTAATGTTCTGGAACATTTGGTCATCCAACTCTCTCACCTCCGGGTTGCTATGAGGCGTGAACTCTGGGAAATCCTCGTGATGAATTTTGTTGTATAAATCAAGCTAGGAGGGCATGGTTACCTTAGATGTTGTGCTATTGTTTGTATCTTTGAAAAGCAGAGGCCAACTTGTTGGCTTCTTTTGTGACATTTTGACCATTGCCTTCATTTTGGGGAAAACTCCAGCTTCTTACTATCTGAGCTAGACACCTCTCCGACTTGTGCATTTCCTCCCTTCGGGGTCTTCGGTGATCAACAAGTTAGAGGTTGTTTGGGTGGCATCTTTCCTACAACACAACAACTTAACTTAATATCCATTCTATCAACAAAAATGCAGAGGCAATTATCACAAATACTTGCGCATGAAGATTTTCTCCGATCGAGTACTCATCAGTCCTGAGCTTTGAGATAAATACATCACAACTCAATCTTTAAGCGAAACTTGATGAAATGTGAGTTATCGTGAAACAATTAAATAGTTCTGTGTGAATTATGAAATCATTCACAAATACATTCAAATAAATATCAATTAGCCCCTGACAGGAAAACTCATCGCCCTTTAGTACAAATAATCTATTGTAGATCTTTATTTCTTTCTTACATCGTGTGTTCCATCCTTAGAAGTAAATGCGATGAGCGAATCGACGACATGAAGAGACATTGGAATGGTCTATCAGGGATTTCAAATGGTTAGCGTTTGGTGTGCAACAACATTTAAGATCGGGAGTCAAGAATTCTACTCATTCGAGGATTTTAGAGACTTACACATGTTCAAATCATCAATCTAGATGGATACAAAGGTATAATGTTCTAGTGCATGTGTATTAATCGAGATACGTACGTGAAATCTATTAACCAATCGAAATTATCGAAATGTGTGCAAATGGGAAATCTATATAGGGACGATCATGATGAGTTCGGAGGCCTTCGGAGAGACCCAACTGACGACCCAGACTACTCATTAATAATTATTAATCGGGCATCGACAAGGAGAGGGGCACGCGTTGAAGGATAAGTTTTGTCCTTTTCTAATCTGTTGATGCCAACGTCTATTGACGTTCATCGTCGACCTCATTGTTTGCACCTTTTTCCTGTGAACATCATCGGGTGTCCATGGCCGATGTTAATCGACGTTGATGACTACCTATTGGATTTTTCGGCAAGTGTTTGTTCGTTGATATCTTTGACGCCCGACACTCTCGGCATCGACCCTTTTATGAGTGAGTTGTGCATTTTCCTGTGAACATCATCGGGTGTCCATGGCCGATGTTAATCGACGTTGATGACTACCTATTGGATTTTTCGGCAAGTGTTTGTTCGTTGATATCTTTGACGCCCGACACTCTCGGCATCGACCCTTTTATGAGTGAGTTGTGCATTCGCATGACTACTATTTTAAACGAATGATGCTCGATGTTAATCGCCGTCGATGTACTTGAGGATGTGTCGCACGGTTCGATACTTGTATTGGTCCATTTGGCGCTCGATATTTATTGGCGTCGGCATATTAGAGTAGTGACTGTCGGGTGTCAGATAACTTTTCTTCTAACAATGATGTCGAAGACATTTCTTGGAAAAACATGAAGTGTCGTATGTTTTTTCTACTCTTGTGCAAAATATGAGATTTTTTTGGTATTTTCTTGGTTTTGTAAAGAAAAGTCAAATTGTAAGAACAACGAATAGACTAGGAAAAAAATGGTAAATATGCAACTTACATAAAATCAAAAGGAGACAGTGCAAACAAATAAAAGAAAAAGTGATCCAAAAAAATTGAAAATTTTAAGGGTGTGTTGATCGCTCAACAAATGACGATTAAATGGTAGAAACCAAAATCTTTGTGTTTCCTCAATAATACTTGATAGATGCTTTGGGAGTTTGCTATCAACTTGAGACAATGACCCACAAATGACTAACAAGTATGTATACAAAAAACCTAGGAGACATCCTCGTCGACCACTCACTGGGATTCATCTAATTCCATTATTCTTTCCATAAAACCAATGACTTATACCTTCCTATCAAGAGTTGAGTTGGAACTCATGGATGCCCCAGAGACATGGTGTTGTTACTTTTCCCAAGTTAAAAACCTTACCATGGTGTTGCTACGTTGCCCGCGAGATTCCATAGCCCTGACCAAGTCACCCTGATATCACAGACCTTGCTCCGCTGCTAGCGAGCGTCCATAGCCCCGGTGGAGATATATGCATACCCTCCTAGTTTACACATTCCAGCTTATTATTTTTCATTTGTTCTTCGTTGTATACATGCTAGGAATGAACTAGGGAGGAGGATATTTGTTTCTTGGTGGAGGATCATAACCTTATC
>CBVK0100911551.1:0-10405 GCA_900067695.1 Picea abies
TAAGGAAGTTTTGTTGGGTTTTCTTCCCCTAGAGGGTTTCCCAGGATATATGTTGTGTTTCTTGTGATTGTGTATTTCTCAGTGATCTTGTCTTATGTTGTCGTTATCTATTGAAATGAAAAGAACTATAATAATGGCTTAAACATTAACATATGGTGTGTGTTGTAGCAATGCCTACAATATTCCCAGTTGAATGGAATGTTTCTCAAGGAAGTCCTTGTGACATATGGTATTTAGATTGAGGATGTAGCAACCACATGACATGAAACACATAATTGTTTTCTAGTTTGGATGAGTTAGTCCAAACCAAGGTTACACTTGGAACAAATATCCAAGTCATTATCTTAGGTAGAGGTAGTATAAACATTTTAACTAGGCAAGGAGAATAGAAAGTTATGTCTAATGTATATTATGTTTCTGGTCTGAAACATAATCTGATAAGCATAGGACAACTATTACAAAAATGATACATAATATACATGGAAGATAATCACTGTGTGATTACGGATAGATGCCCAAGCAATCAACTTATTGCAAAAAATCAGATGACAAGCAATAGGATGTTCCCATTGACATTGAGGCCAACCAAGAAGAAAAATACAATGGACTCTATTGGTAAAGAAAAACATATGCAGTTAGACACTTCATTTACAAAAGAAAGTGCATGCAATTCCAATGAAGAAAATAGTACACACAGTATCGAAAAAGGAGAAAATGGCACACAAAGGCAGGCAACAATCCAATCTAAAGTACATGATAATTCCTGGTTATGGAATTTCATATTTGAACATTTGAACTTTGGAGGTCTGAAGCTGATACTGACGAAGGATATGGTAAAAGTTTTTCCATTGATTGAAAAAAGAGAAAGGGTACGGTAAAAGGTTTTCCATTGATTGAAAAAACAGAAAGGATATGTCAAGGTTGAATATTTGGAAAGAAACACAGAGAATCATTTCCAATTGGCAAGCCTTACAGAGAAAAATCTCCACTAGAAATAATACATTCATACATTTGTTGACCAATCCAACATTCTACATCCCCAGATCCAACATTAGCTTGTATTTTACCAAGAAAGACAAGAATTCTACGTAACATCTATAATGAAGACACAACAAATTCCTTTTCAGATTTTTTTTTGTTTTCACAAATTGATGATCCATTAAATTTTGAAGAAGCAGTTAA
Organism: Picea abies; assembly: GCA_900067695.1. Lineage (NCBI taxonomy): Eukaryota > Viridiplantae > Streptophyta > Pinopsida > Pinales > Pinaceae > Picea > Picea abies. The sequence goes on from CBVK0100911551.1 coordinate 1,183, forward strand.
AGATCATGTATGGGCACAAACCATGGATGAATAAATCATATGCATAGAGAACAATCATACATAGAAATTGGTAGATGTACCTAAAGATAATGATGTAATAAGTGTCTAGTGGATTTATAGAACCAAGCAAGATGCACAAGGAAATGTGCAAAAGAACAAGGAAAGGTTAGTTGCAATAGGTTTTACACAGCAACCTGTAATTGATTTCGATGAAACATTTGCACCAGTTGTGTGCATGGACATAGTCAAAACTATGCTAGCCATTGTCGCGCAGTACAAGTGGTCATTTTATCAGATGAATGTAAAGTCAACATTTTTGAATGGAAACTTAGAAGAAGAAGTATATGTGGAACAACCACAAAGTTATGAGGTTCCAGGACAAAAGGATAAGATGTACAGATTGAAGAAAGCACTGTATGGATTAATGCAAGATCTTAGATCTTGGTACAGTCACATAGATTCCTATCTCACATAGAATGGATTTTAGAGAAGTGAAAGTGATCCAACACTGTAAATCAAAGCAAATCATCAAAGAAACATGTTAATTGTTTTTTATATGTGGATGATTTGATATTTACAGGTCATTTTGGCATAGAAGAATTCAAGTCATGAAGGATGAATTTGAAATGACTAATTTAGGGCTTATGAGATATTTTTTGGGAATTGAAGTTCACCAGTCCAAAATTAGTATATTTATCTCATAATCTAAATATGCACATGAAATATTGAAAATATTCAATATGATAAATTCAAAAGCAACCCCAACACCTGTCATAAGAGGATTAAAGTTAAGCAAGGAAGATAAAGAGTCCAAGGTGGATCCCACATTGTTTAAAAGAATGGTAGGGAGTCATATGTATCTCACAGTGACAAGACCTGATATTATGTATGGAGTGAGACTAATTCCAAGGTTCATGGAAACTCCAAAAGAATCACACTAGAAGGAAGGAAAGAGAATATTGATATATGTGAATGGAAAAAAATATTTTGGCATTAGATATTCTACTTCGGAATATTTCAGACTCATTAGATACATTGACAGTGATTGTGGAGGCAACATAGTTGAAAGGAAAAGTACCTTTGGGTACACATTTAATTTTGGAACATGTATGGTATCATGGGCATCAAGAAAAAAACCCATAGTGTCTCTTTCTTCAACAGAAGCAGAGTACATCCTAGCTGCAAGCGCATCTTGTCAAGTAGTTTGGATGAGAAGAATGTTAAAAGATTTGTTGCAGGAACAACAGGAACCAACAACAGTATTATGTGACAAAAATTTTTGTTGCAGGAACAACAGGAACCAACAACAGTATTATGTGACAAAAATTTAGCCATCATGTTATCAAAGAATCATGTGTTTCATAAGATAACTAAGCACATTGATACAAGGTATCATTTCATCAGAGAATCAATGAATAAGAAAGATATATGTTTAGAGTTTTGCATGTCAAAAGAACAAGTCACAGATATTTTCACAGAGGATTTAACAAGAGATGTATTTCATCATCTGCACAGTATTCTGGGAGTCTGTGGAGTAACAGATGAGTGACAGTAAAATTGTACGCTCAATTTTTTATGTAATTTTCTTTTGTAATCCCACCTACTTATAATTAAGGGGGAGTGTTACTTATAATTAAGGGGGAGTGTTGGAAATAGTAATTACAAGTCGGTGAGATCTTCACGTCTCCACCAATTTGTCTGTCAGTCAATTTTTCAATAGTTTTTTTAGTCAGCCGAATTGTCAGTCAGTCAGTCTGACAGTATGCAAGTGTAAAGTCACACGTTTACTCAAACTCAATTTAAATGAGTCAGCAAGCAGGGGAGTTATAAATAGACTCGATCTTTATCTTTCTCGATTCCAATTAAGTAGTCGAAGAATCATTTGTATTAATGGTCGTCTTTAATGTTGAATTAGTTTTTACATCTACAGGAAGTCTCAGTTGGAGTCCATATAAGTCTGAGTCTTTAGTTAGTTGGAGGATGATGCAAAGGATATGCAGAAAAGAGAGGCAGAGAGAACAGTCGAGAGGAGCAGCAACAACTGAGGAGTTGAAGAAATATGAGAGCACAAGCTTTGTGTCTGTAATGTCAGAAGAAGAAGTTTTTTGAGCCGAGGCTTATCACAGTATTGTATTCTATAACCATGCACAGCGCACTGAAGTTATTAATATCAAGTATTTTGTGTGTTGTCAAAATTCATGTATATTTTTGAGTTTATATGCTAAGCATAGCATTGTGTTATTCTTTATTCATATAGCTAAGTATTTACAACGTGTAGTAAATCGTGCACTCTGTGAACTGTGCGATAAATCCTAAGTGTTCAGCGACTAAGCTTGTGATGCAAAATATTTTTCCATCACTCACTTTCCCTGCGTGCCTCTGTCCTTGACCCGAGACCTGCTATAGTGCATACCATAGCTCTATATCTCTACAAATACCCTATAACTTTGTTCCCAAACAATGGGATGTATGAATGCAACCTTTGCGGCCTGAACTAATTGTACGCACCAAAATAACCTTGAATCTAAATAGGGATAAAATCATTTTTAAGATGTGCTTCAAATTCATGGTTGAATAATAGTTATTTTCCTAATTTTAAAAATCTTCCTGTAAACTTGCTCACCTTCAATTGGAGTAAATTCCAAAATAACATGTCGAAAATTTCCAGATCGATCACAAGAATAATTTTTGATCTAGAACTCTTTCTCAAGATTAGTTAACTTATCCACAATTAACCAGTTTTGATCCATATTGTTCACCGTGCTTCCCGCACTTACCATTTTGGCATTCAAACACATGTCGGTTGATTAATTTAGTGTTAATTCCAACCAACATCTCATCAAATGTGATCATTAATTTAATTTTTTGTGATGTTAATTGTTATTGTGTTGCAGTCATATCTCCAGAATAGGTAGCCAGATCCATATGTAATTCTTTGGTGAAAAATCTAATAGTTAACTTGTGGTTGACTTAAATATTTGATTATTTTTAAACCATCAAGAATGGGATGGTTGTTGGCACTAATACGACAGCAAGAGTCACCAGATCAGGTGGCTGATGTGGTGGCTAAGGCAATGGCCTTGTGTTGTGGCCCATGTGCAACATCCCCTATAGTCTGCACTTTTATCTTCTAGCCAAGCCTCATTGTTCAAGTCAGAGGTTCAATTTGACAAGTGACCGTTTTTTTTTTATTTAATCATCAAATACTATTACTTTCAAAATTTACACATCAAATACTATTACTTTCAAAATTTACACCTGATTAATGAGGTTTATTTAATTTTTTTTTTAAAGGTATTGGTTAGCTGTTCTAAGAAATGACTTTTTTAGTTGGAAGGGCACTTGGATTTTAAAGAAATAATTACTTAAATGTAAGAATATATAATATATTTATAATGTGTCATGAGTTACAGTGGGTCTTTCAGATTTCTACATGTTACCATTTTAGAGATATTTTCGTTCAAATTGGATAATAAAAATTCTAATGTTTCCAAATCTGTAATTTGGATATTTCAAAATTACTTTGGAATGGATCCATGATTTGGATATTTCAAAATTACTTTGGAATGGATCCATGATTTTTGAATCTACAGTAACTACCAAAATTACAATCAGATTGCTAAAGTTAGAGTGTTTTTATTGATTCATATTACATAGTCTAAACTTGTAAAACATGAGAGGGAAGAAAATATTAGGTCATGCTGAAAAATTGAAGGCGGATGAGAGGGAAGAAAAGATTAAGTCATGCTGGAAAATTGAAAGCTGATGCCATGGAGGAAAAGATTAGGACATGCTCAAAATTGAAGGTTGAGAGGGAAGAAGATATTAGGATTCAGGAATACTATTGCATGCAATTTCCTAGAGAGGTAAGGCTCATAGATATTTAGTATTAAAATATACTAAATTATAATTCCAGTTTATGTAATTTTATTGAAGTGTACATTGTCATGTTTTGAAGGTTGAGAGGGAAGAAGATATTAGGATTCAGGAATACCACTGCATGTAATTTCCTAGAGAGGCAAGGCTCATAGATATTTAGTATTAAAATATACTAAATTACGATTCCAGTTTATGCAATTTTATTGAAGTGTACATTGTCATGTTTGAATTCTTGGAAATTGTCATTGCACGAAGATCTTTGAAATTGTCTTTGGTTGATTGAAACCTATGCCCTCAATACTTTATAGGATTTCACAAACTTAATTTTTTCACATACATATTAATAGAAGTAGACATTTCAACATTTTCCAATATAAACACATCACTTCACATCAACAAAATATTTCAAAATTGACAAAACCATACAATGCATGGCCTACATGATTGTCATGTATTAATTAATTAATTATGTAAGGTCTAGCAATCAATTATACTAGTTTAGTGGTTTATCAACATTCACCTGTTTCCTCTTGTATGTATAAAAGTTGTCAAAGTTTCTTGTAAATGTTGTGAACTATATTTGATATTTTCAATTTGTGAGGTTGGGAAATGTTCGTCAATTGCAATGTTGGGAAATATTCCTCACAATGCGATGTCACGAAATGTTATGAGATTGTGACATTGAGAAATGCTCATCACATTGCAACGTTGGAAAATGTTCGTCACATCACAACGTTGGGAAATGCTCGTCACATTGCAATGTTGAGAAATGGTAATAACATTGTGATGGGAAATGGTCATGAAAATGAAAAATTAGTAAATGTTCGTGACATTGCAACATTGGGAAATGTTTGTCACAAAGCGACAATGTTAAATGCTCATCACATTGCGATGTTGGGATATGTTCCCTAGAATGGGACGTTGAGAAATGTTCTTGACATTGTGATGTTAGGAAATGTTTATCACATTGTGATGTTGGTAAATGCTCTTCACATTGTGATGTAGAGAAATGTTCATCACATTGTGACATTCAGAAATGTTCGTTGCATTGCGATGTTAGGAAATGTATGTCACATTGCAATGTTGAGAAAATTTCATCACAATGCAAATTGCAATGTTGGGAATTATTCCTGAGCAATGCAAAATTAGTAAATGTTCGTGACATTGCAACATTGGGAAATGTTTGTCACAAAGAGACAATGTTAAATGCTCATCACATTGCGATGTTGGGATATGTTCCCTAGAATGGGACGTTGGGAAATGTTCTTGACATTGTGATGTTAGGAAATGTTTATCACATTGTGATGTTGGTAAATGCTCTTCACATTGTGACGTAGAGAAATGTTCATCACATTGTGACGTTGAGAAATGTTCGTTGCATTGCGATGTTAGGAAATGTATGTCACATTGCAATGTTGAGAAAATTTCATCACAATGCAAATTGCAATGTTGGGAATTATTCCTGAGAATGTGATTTCATGAAACACTCAACACATTGTAAAATCATCTTTAACTTTTGTGATGTTGGGAAATGGTAGTCACAATGAAATGTTGGGAAATGTTTGACACATTGCGACATTGAAAAATGTTCATCACATTGCAAAGTCGAGAATATTTCATCAAAAAGAAACATTGGTAATAAATCATTACAATGCGATCTGAGGAAACACTCGACAAATTGTAGAATCATATTTTACTTTTTTGACGTTGGGAAATGGTCGTCACAATGCAATGTGGGGAAATGTTTGTCACATTGCGATGTTGGGAAATGTTTGCCACACTGTGACATTGAGAAATGTTCATCACATTGTGAAATTGGGAAGCATTCATGACAATGCAACATTAGGAAATGTTCATGACATTGGGACATTAGGAAAGGCTTGTCATAATGCAACATTGGGAAATGTTCGACACATTGCGATGTTGAATATGTTCATCAAAATGTGATGTTGGGAAATGTTCATTGCATTGCGACGTTGGGAAATGTTTGTGACATTGTGACATTGAGGAATTATCATCACATTGCAAGGTTGAGAAATTGTTTTCACATTTGCAATGCCGAGAAATGTTCATGACATCGCGACGTGGGGAAATTTTCATCAAAATGAAATGTTGGGAATTATTCATCACGATGCAAAGTCAAGAAACAATCAACACATTATAGAATCATATTCAAATTTTGTGGCATTGGGAAATGGTCATCACAATGCAATGTCAGGAAATGTTTGTCACATTGCGACAATGGAATTTTTTTATCACATTGAGACGTTGGGACATTTTGACGAAAATATCCCAACAATTTAATGTGATGAAAATTTCCCAATGTCACATTGCGAGAAACATTTCCTGATGTCGCAATCTCATGAACATTTCCTAATGTCACATTGTCATTAACATTTCCCAACCTCATAATGTGATGGACATTTCTCAATATTGGGAAATGTACGCCGCATTATGACAATGAGAAACATTCATCACATTGTGGCGCTAGGAAATTTTAGTCACATTATGATGTTGAGAAATGCTTGTCACATTGTGACGTTGAGAAATGCAATGTTGTTTGATTCTACATTACATCGTTTTATAAATGTGATGCATTTACCAACAACCATGTGGTTATTGATTCTACATTGCATCATCGTTAGAAATTTGTCATTTTTCATCATAGTGCGACGTTGACAAATTTTCGTAAAAATGCGATGTTGCGAAAATTATTTTACTTTGCAAACAATGAGTTATAATTATTCGTAGGACATTGATAGAAAATCATCTTCAACTTTGAAGGTAATTAATTATACTTATTGTAAGGACATTGATAGAAAATCATTCAATAATTTATATGCATATTAAATACATTGACATAAAAACATATTCAAATTTTCAGATGATGATTTATACTTTTTCTAATGATAATAAATGGACCATGATAGAAACTATGCCCATTGTGCATCCATATATACAAAATATATTATATTAAGATTGAAACATTGTGCATTTTCTTTTTATATATTAGTTGTAGTTATGTTCGAGTACTTTTTTTTATTTTTCATCACAATTTTATTCAACAACTATACAAAGAGTGTTTGATTTACTCTATAAGTCCATGACACATGCGAGACGATTTTACATCAACACTACATTGTACTGTTAAATATGTGGCAATCAAAATCACTTGGGACAGAGATTCCTTGAGAAAACCGCTTGTTTGATGATCTGAGAAAAATACAACAATAATGAACACAACATGAATACACATTAAAAGTAAAATATTGAATAAAACATTTTAAAAACATAATTTTAAAATTTCCTTCTTAAAATACTTATACAAAATATAAAAACCTCATTGTTATTTAGAAAAACCCCAATAATTTAAAAAAAACATTCAATCATTACATAATACATAATATGACTACTAAAAATATTACATAAGTAGAAATAAAAGTTCAATACATAATATGACTACTAAAATCGTTACTTGAGTAAAAATAAAAGTGATTGATATATCTAGATAATGATAAACTTCAAAAACATTAATTAAGGAAATATTATAAAATAAATATTATACAAAATTAATTAAAAAAACATGAAATAAAGGCATTAATTAAAAACAACCAAAAAAAACATTAACTATAAAACTACCCATTATAAAAACATAAAAAAATTAAAAATAAAAAAATATTTAAATTTCTTTTTATTTAATTATAAAACAATAAAGTTAACCATTATTTAAAAAATAAAAATAAAAAAATATTAACATAAAAAAACATTAAAAAAAATTAATTAAATAAAACATTAAATATATAAAATTGTAATTAATTTATAATCATTTTAATTTCGAACTCATGACTTGGCCTCAAGAGAGTCCACATTTCACACTTCATATGAAACGTGTGTGGTAATGTGATAGTTCACACTTCATATGAAACGTGCCCTCGTCCAATCTGAAACGTGTATGGTAATGGGATAGAGGTAATTATTATTTATGTTTTTAAATGGAACGCCAGGTCAAGCCATATGACACGGTTGACACTTCATAAACTAATGTAGAATGTAAGGTGCGCGGAGACGTCGGTAGAGGAAGCGAACCGCCATCTTTCTACAACGCACCATCGTTTTGCACCCTGTACACTTGTCATTATAGTTAAATGGAGCCGACATTTCAAGATTGCCCTAATCAAAATCAATTGTTAATTAAGAATATACCTGCATCTTCCATTGCTAATCATAAGATTAAAATTTATGATTAAAAAATTGATTAACCCATCAATTCCAATAATAATAATAATATATCATATATGTTCAGACCATTTAATAAAGTAATTTATAGGTATATATAAATGGAATTTAATTAAGTAAAGGTATATATATAAATTGAGATTTATGATGTTACTTAATTTTTATTTTTTATTTTTATGAGTATGAAAGAATATCAATTTTTATTTTTTAATTTCGGGTGTTATTTTTAATAGCATAATAAAAAAAATAAAAAAAAATTATTATATGAAATTAAAATGCATTATTAGTATTATTGTAGTTTGAAAATAAATTATGTTCTGATGGAAGCATTGGAAATAACTTGAAAGCAGAGTTCTTAGGCCTTTGGGGGCTTCGCCTCTTACTTTAATATAAAAATGATGATGGTTGCAGGTGATTATAAGGTTACTATAGATTGGATAAATTTCAAATCCAATTTAAATCTTATTTATTTCAACAGTTGGAAAGACAAGATCATAAGATTAAAGAATGAATTTGAATTTATCCAATTCATATATATCCATAGACAATTCAACCAAGTTGAGGGCAACCTTTCAAAATTAACACTTAAAGACATTCCAAGCTGGCTATTTTATAAAAAAATTCTTGAAGACATTATTGTAAACACATGAAACCTTTACATTTTCTAGTATGTAAAATTTCCAAAATAAATGATGTATCCCATTAATGTTAGTTAGATGACTTTTCTGGATAGTAAAAAAGGAATGGATCCTTTTTTTTATTTTTTTATAAATTAGATGAAAGACAAGTCTATATATCTTTTTTTATCGACGACTACTAAACATATATGTAACATAAAGTTCCATTTGATGCTAATAGAATATCAATGAAACTGTGAAACTGTCTATAAATGTACATATATGTAACATAAAGTTCCATTTGATGCTAATAGAATATCAATGAAATTGTGAAATTGTCTATAAATGTGTAAAACTTAGATATGAATAAATTTATTTAACACGTGATTACTTAGGTATGATTGAATTCATTTAGCACATTATGCTTTTGATTTTTTTATACTTTTTTTTTTCCACGAGAAAAAAATGCTCTTTATATTCATAAGGATATA
>CBVK0100911552.1:0-10405 GCA_900067695.1 Picea abies
TTAATGTCCATGTCATATTCTTTAAGTTTAGAAACCAAGTTTGTCCATCAACCTTTTGTAGATTGGGTCTTCTATATGTGTGTTTCTTTAAATACAGTTTGATATACGTGAAAAATATGAATAGTACATTATGAAGGTCCAATTGCTTTAAAGGCCAAGTGCATAGGGAATATTTACTATCACACCTGATTTAGTTAGCGGTACAGGAAATGATTAATAGAAGGCATTAGACATCTCATAGAAATTTGTGACATTTATTTCGCAATACCGTTGCTAAATAGCCTATGGGTTTTGCAAATATGAGAAAATTTACGTGCCATCAATGACTTGGTTATCGTGCAAATTAGGTTGCTTCTCATAATCCACCACGCCGAATGATTGCAAATGTGAAATTGTGGAATCCCAAGACTCGGTGAGATTCTCTTTCCTCCTAACTATGATGTGTCTACAAATGCTATATAAAATTATTCTGGCAATGGACTATGTTACAGAAACTTTGTTATCAAAAAAAAAATCAATGTAGTGATTATTGATGATTTGTACAATCCTTTGTGTTAATTGTATACGCAGTGATCGATTAGCCATGTCTTCTTCAGGCGTGCATTCCATCGGTGATATTCGTAGTTTCAATACCAGTTATTGACCTACAGTGTTTTTCATTTAATAATCTGGACTTGAAGTATGTGTCCATGTCATATTGTTGAAATTTGGAAAGAGAGTTTGTTTATGAACGTTCTTCAAATTGTCCCTGAAGAAATATTATTGTTGGAAGATGTGGTACATATGTTATGCAGACAAAACTGGTGGTTTCTTTTTGTATCTTCTATACTTGTGTTTTTTTCAATGGACTTTATTATACGTGAAATGTAGGAACAGTACATTACGAATTCCAATTGTTTTATGTGAAACTACAACATGACTATTTACTAAAATTTCAGTTACATGCATTAATTAGATACGGAATACGGGGAATGATAAATAGAAATGGTTAACTAGGAAATAGGAAAGCTCAACACTCACTTGGAACTACTTCTGAATAACCTTTGTTTTGTGGAAAATCCAAGCAAATCAACCTGCAATAAATAACTCCCTTATCATGCAAATTAGGTGTGTTGTGAGAAACACAGGTGCGGAACTATTGTAAATGAAAAGTGTCGAAGTGCGGGATGATCACTGGTATAAATAGTCCCCACAAGACTTGAAAATAGAATTAGAACCAAGTAGTGGTTGTGTGGAACATAGACTAATGCAAAGTGTTGATGTGTGAAATATATAGGTAGACAGAATGCGGAGATATGGACACAGCAAGGGGCTTCATACAACCTCAAAAATGGCTAAGTAAAATTGCTTTAGACTAATAAATTATAAATAGATATTGGGTTCACAAAAGAATTTGACACAAGATTTGCATTTAAAATTTTGTATTGAAGTAATGGGTACATGAGCTATGATGACAAAAAAGCTTCCTTTCTTTCAAAAATCTCCAAATTATATGTGTTTTTACTTGCAATTTTCCACGTTTCATGTAGGCTTTCAAAATATCGATATATTTGCAATGTGCATATTCATATGTTCGGCACTAGTGCAGTCTGCATAGATGTCTCAAGCACTTGAAAGAGTGTGGTCTATAGTCCAAGGGAAATATATGTTGTCGAGTGGGAAATATATGATGAACAACGAATCTTAATATAACTAAATGCATAGATAATGAATATCCTTTATCAAAATATAATTCATATAATAAAGAAAAATAACATTATTGTTTATGCAATGAGGACAATGATAAGAATAAAGTAAACACAGTTAGCATAAAACTTTGTAAAAATGAGAAGAAGAAAAAAAACAAACCGTCAATGTGGAGTAAAACTTAGTAAATAAGTGAAATTTTCAAGGGGGGGTTAGCATATGTGGGAAGTAATGTAAAGTGTTTGGAGTAAAAACATTTAGCATTAAACTTTATAAAAATAAGCAAAAAGGTAAAGTGTTCAATGTGGAGTAAAACTTAGTAAATGTTCAATGTGGAGTAAAACTTAGTAAATAAGTGAAGTGTTCAATGGGGAGATAAGCATTTGTTGTAAGCAATGTAAATAAGTGAAGTGTTCAATGGGGAGATAAGCATTTGTTGTAAGCAATGTAAATAAGTGAAGTGTTCAATGGGAGGTTAGCATATGTGGGAAGCAATGTAAAATTTTTGAAGTTTAGGATGGACGGGAACCAATGCAAAGTGTCTTCACACATATAGCTTCCACACCTCTACACAAGTATATCCCCACACAATGAACACTTAGTCTAATAGTTATCAATGTTATCAATAATATAATATTGTTATGCATATACATATGCTTAAAAAAATGAATTTTACGTATATATGTATATTAAAAATAAAATTTGATTATACATCTTCAGCATTGACATATATTTCACACGGATATATCTTTCGCACTTCCACACAGGTATATCCACGCACAATGAACACCTAGTAAATAAAAAACATCTTCAGCACAGACATATAGTCCGCACACATATAGTTTTTGAACCTCACATGTGTATATCCCCACACAGCTATAATACAGACATATAGTCCGCACAAGTATTGATTTCACACCTACACACATGTATATCCTTTCACAATGAACACTTAGTAAATAAAATACATCTTCAACATAGACATATAGTCTGCACATATATAGCTTCCGCACGTGCACACAGGTATATCCCCTCACAGTGAACACTTAGTAAATAAAATAGATAAAAAACAATGTAGTTATTTTTGAAAATGATTGAAATGGACATAAATGATAGAAATTATGGTTAAATTTTATAACATAGTATTTTATAATGATGTCTATTAGTTGGTGTAAAAAGGATTTTTAAATTTTTTAATACAGTCCTATACAAATAATTAAAAGCTTAATAATTATTTGTTAATTTAATAAAAGTTAATTATACATCTTCAACATACACATATAGTCTACACACATATAGATTATGCACTTTCTCACAGGTATATCCCCGGACAGCAAACACTTATTCTAATGGTTGTCAATGTTATCAATAATAGAATATTGTTATGCATATGCATATGCTTGTTGTCAATGTTATCAATAATAGAATATTGTTATGCATATGCATATGCTTAACAAAATGTTTTTTACCTATATACAAATATTAAAAACAAAAGTTAATTATTAATTTAATAAAAGTTAATTATACATCTTCAGCACAGAAATATAGTCATCATAGATATAGCTTCCACATCTTCGCACAGGTATGTCCTTGCACAACAAACACTTAGTAAATAAAATACATAAAAAAAAAACAATGTAGCTATTTTCCTAAGTGATTGAAATGGGTGTAAATAATAGAAATTATGGCTAAATTTTATAACATTGTATTTGATAATGATGTCTGTTAGTTGGTATAAAAATGATTTTTAAATTTTTTTAATACAGTCCTATACAAATAGTTAAAAGATTAATAATTATACATTAATTTAATAAAATTTAATTATACATCTTCAGGACAACAAACACTTAGTAAATAAAATACATGTGTTCCGTACCCGTACATCGGAACTTTGAGACATGTACATGCACTCGTTCTGCACCCATACATGCACCTATTCAAACCATCAATTACAACTGCATAAGTAAATTGCTTATTAAACTCTTGTACATGCACTCATTCCAACCATCCACTATAGCTGCACAATTAAATTTCTTATTAAATTTCCACCACCATACCAACAATAAGATCTTGTTTTGAAGGACCAATCAGAAGAAAGAAAAAAACATTGATCTCTCGCAACAAAAGTTAAACTATGTAAAAAAAGAGAAATTTTTGGTCAACACAAAAACAAAATCATGGTCAACACAATATCAATTTCTATAGTCCAATCTATTTAGAACTTGGTCCATATGCTATATATTTAGCCGGCTCGCATTTCGTAGACGTGTATCCCCGCAAAGAGCACATTTATTCTATTTTTCAAGAACTATGTAGAGAAATCAAACAAGTCATTGCACTACAATCCTGCACTTTCGCACTCTTTAATAATTCAGATACTTGCAAAATTACATCTATTTGCAATCCACTAAACTCAGTGGAAGTTGCATTTTAATCAATTACCTATATATGTGCATTTAGGATTTATCGTAATGTGGACCAAGAGAAGTTATTATAGTTGCTACATGTTTTCAGTTCTATTCGCCTGGTCATTGCATACAAGTTATTGGAGGCTTGCATAGAAATATAAATTTTCTATTTTGATATCATGGGAGGGACATTGTTCTAACTTTTTTTCTTTGCAGTGAGATGAAAAATACAGTGTGTGGAAAAGAAATCAATTATGGCACTTATCTTATTACAAGTTCAACGGTTTACAGTGCCTTGGAACAATAGAAGAAAATGATTGGCCAAAGTCCATGGGAAAAATAATTTAGAAACAGAAATGTTGTCTTGAGAAAGAACCGGGGAAAATGGTATTGAAGACTTGTATACTTTGTCAAATTTGCAATCATCGAATTCAAGCGGTAAACTTGTGGAAAATTCCTGCCATATATAAATTTTAATCAAAACCTCTGCAATTCACTAAGTTTTATGTTTGTTATTTAAATTCCATATGCGTATGGACATATGCCAAACAAGTAACATGTCCTTTGCAATTTTGTGTAGCCAGTCGTACACAGTATGCTCCAGAATAAGAGAAATAGATAACTTAATGCAGCAATAAAACATAGTGTTTTTTATTGAAGTTTGACTGCATTTGATTCTATATATGCCAATTATAACATTATTGTTAGTGTTAATTTATGAGACATTTATCATGGACACAGTACAAACAGAAATAATATTCAATCATGCAAACTTGCTTAAATCAATAGAAACTACATTGATCATTCCATGGCAATCCATAATCGATAAACAAGCATCAAAATGCCTAAGTTTATTTTTATGCAAAACCTTTATTACATGTTCTATTCTTACTTGGACCATATGAAAATGTCAAAAACTCTATTCAAATAATAAAAAATAATTATATACTTTATGAAAACCATAATAATTATAAAAACAAAATCAAACAAATCTGATTCCTAACCAATTACAATATAATTTGCCTGTCAACGTGTATAATAAAACAAGGAGGGAATATGCAAATGCACATCAATATATGAAATCAGAACAGATGTAGTTGCATTTTCTTGTCCAATGATACTGCGAAATTGTTTATAGCAGCAATTTATGACATTGTTAGCAAAGATGCATATGGAATTTGCAAGCAACATCAAACTTGCTAAAGATATCAAGGCTACCTTACAAATTCCATACCAATGACAATTTTGGAAGCATCAAATAGCAAGAGTTGTTCCAATTGCAATCCAGCTCTAGTAAAAATATATCAATGTTGCAATGTAACATGACCAATAACATTTAAACATCTAGTCCAATGTCCATTAAAATTTTGATATAATTGAATTGCAAAAAATGAAATCAACGACACTACAATTCTAATAGTGTCCAGTAAACACATTGGACTCAATTCACAACCAATTGTTGGTATTCAATAACTATACATGTAATGTGTATATATGATGTACATGTTATTACACAACAGCATTCTCGTCAATATAAAAAATAATAACTAGATTATAGTTATAGTATATGTACAAAGAAAATGAAAAGCAATAGATAGAATTCATCGCACATGCATGATGACATTGTCTCCATTCAATCTCTATCCCACATGTGGTACGACATTGTCTTCATTTAATTTAAATGGAAAATTTACATTAAACGAAGACAATTTTGGGTTTCTTTTGCAAATATATTTCATATTGCACTTTTTTCAAGCCATGAATCATTTCCTGCAGTATAGGATCCCTGGCGGTGCATTGCAGGTTATTGATGTTGATTGTATGTATAACAACACTCAGGAAATGTTTATATATAAAAGGGAATCTCTGGTTCCATCTTACATAGTCAAACGCCACATTTTTTATCAAAGCAGATGCGCCTGCAGGAGAGTTTCAAATTACATATATAGGTTCAAATGGAGTTGAATGTGCATTTGTTTCTATCAGTGTACCTTCGACCTATTTACACAGTACAAATCTTAGTAATTTAGGTTGTGTGTGTGTGTGTGTGTGTGTGTGTGTGTGTGTTTTCAAATAGTCTTGTACACAGGATTTGTATATAGAGTTGTCAATCTATACTTACAACTTTTTTCGACCCAATTAGTTTTTTCATATCTTTGACTGCTTCTATTGTGAGTTATGTTATAAATGTTGATTGTGTTGTGTAGAACACCTTTTCTTTTGCATCTTTCCTTTTGGTTATATTTTTAAATAGAAAAATGGAAGATTTCCCTATTTGCAATTGTTGTTCGAGTGAAAGTGAATAAATGTCCATATGTCTCGAAGAGTTAATTGATACATAAAATATTGTAGTTTTCATATAGCTTCACCTAAGATATATCAGCATGTACAATAAACAATTGACAATGGAAAAGCATACCATTGTTTTGCCATCTTTTGTGTTTCCATATTTTATATGAAAACTGTATTGTGATCCAACTTTCCTAGCGAGGGTGACGACAACTCCAATAGTCCTAATTGGATACATGTCTATATTACTTGAAAATTGCTTGATTGTTGTGTCTAGTATGAAATTGTATTGTTTGCAGGTTGGAGACATTGTCTCGACAACACTTGATTCAAGTATCAATATAACACGATCGCAATCACCATGGTCATAGCCACTTTTTGGTAGAATTTTAAAATTTGTAATAGATATTCTATCTCATAGCCACTTTTTGGTAGAATTTTAAAATTTGTAATAGATATTCTATCCCTGGCAACAATATTTTCTCATGTCTTTCAATGAGGTGCATAGGAACAGTAAATGTAACTATCATCATACCATTTTCATTTGTCATGTCAGCACACAATATTTTACGTGATCTGTTCACTTAATCCAAATATGTGTTGTAAACAACCATCATGTCTCCAATGAATACTTCCCTAGTTTTGTGATTGTTCAAGTCCTTTATTGAGACAATATTCGAAGTTGTAGAATTGCATCATGGAATAGAAATCACAGAAAATAAGCAATATGAAAAACAGTTTCAATGTGTTTCTTGTCCAACTACAAAATGCACATTTATATATATATATATATATGTGTTTCTTGTCCAACTACAAAATGCACATTTATATATATATATATATATACCTTTCCAATTTTTCATGTTGTGCATGGATAGTCGCTTCACCTGTGTTTGTCACACTTGACTCCCCAACATTCATTCCTTTAATTCCAGGTATACCTATTTTTCTTAAACTGAACATAGAAATTTGAAAATTTCATAAGCACCTGATGTTATTAGTTTGGCATGCTATCGCAACGTGCAAACGGAAAATAGCTTATAGAAATTTACCTCTGGCTTTGTTGATGGTATTATGTTTGTGATGCACCAGTACTAATACTTCCTTGGCTTGTCCAACTTTTCTTTTACAACACTAAATACGTGAACGTGAAGCACATACAATATATTCTATATTATGTTTACATTGACATATGAACCTCATGTTTATTTTTATTTTTTCGTAGGAAAAATGTACATCGACTATGCAACACACAAAAGCATATTTCACACAATACAATACATAGCATTTCAAAATTATCAATGACATGTACAAGATTAAACTACTAAAATTCCTACAAGCGCATAAGATTTTCCAAGTGTAACAGACTTTGTTATGAACATTAGCACATAGCACTGTCCACTGCAACAAACTTGCATTTTTCTTCTGAAATATCTATATGCATTTGCACAACACTTTGAGCCATATCTCGCAATTGAAATGCATCAGCAATTAGCAATCAATACCATAGTGATTGCATGATCCTATGGAACTCCAAAAGTAGTAGAACATGGCGGAAAACATTTAGTCAATTGAGAAGAACATACAAAAAGTATAATAAGATCCTGACAGCCAGTACAAGATTTAATACTCGGGATCTTTGACGTTGTAATATGGAAGAAAATTCCTCAAACACCCTGAAATTTTTTGATGTTGAAGCTGACATATACAACCAATGCAAATCATTGTAACTTCGTAGTCTGCTCATCTATATTTTCCACCCATGTTTTCTCTACATAAGTATATGGATCCTGAAGTTGGGACTGTTAATTCTATTTTAAACTATTGTGTGTATAATTCATAGCACTCATAGTGGACCAGTTCCTCCATTATGCACCTTCACATTTGCAATGCCTCTAGGCCAAGGACTCTAACAGCCACGTAATTTGCATCTATATTTTCCACCCATGTTTTCTCTACATAAGTATATGGATCCTGAAGTTGGGACTGTTAATTCTATTTTAAACTATTGTGTGTATAATTCATAGCACTCATAGTGGACCAGTTCCTCCATTATGCACCTTCACATTTGCAATGCCTCTAGGCCAAGGACTCTAACAGCCACGTAATTTGCATGATGACCGAGTCATTTATGGAAATTTTATTTGTGAAAAATAAAGGCTAATTAGAACTTGTATGAAGTAAATGTTGTGGTTGTCTATGAGATTTCTAATTCTTTCTACTAATCATTCCCCGTAACAATATTTTTTAGTGACAATTTAGAGAAGGTCCATGGACAAATTTCCTTGTTGAACTTAAACAATATAACATGGAAATTAACTTCGTGGAAGCTACCAGATGACAAGTACTATAAATTGATGACTAGTATTGAATTTGTATATATCACCCATGAAAATGATGCACTAACTCAAGATGTATCCATCTCTCATAAAACTTGTCGTTAAAGGGATCTTTACCTAGCCATTTACAACAAAACCTAACAGGCTAGCATATTTTTAGATATCAGATTACATGGGAAGTCATGGGAAGTGCATAGGATACTAGAATTGATGCCACTCTCACATGGGAGACACAAGGAGTACAGAGTGTTTACCACTATCGAAGAATCAAGAAATTTTATCCATCTATATCACACATGTACAAAACACTCACATAGTTATCACCCCACACTAGGAAAAGGCCACCAAGAGTATGCAAAATCATTGGCACTGCATACATCATTACAGGAACCTAGATCTTAATTGCAATGTATCAGTACAAGAACACTGACGCATGGCGCTAGCAAGAAAATGAGAACATCACCACAGCAATTTTTGGTTATCTTTTTAACTATTTATACCACTTGCGAGGACCATAGTATTTGCAACGAATTTTCATTTATCCACAAATAGATCTCCCACTAGTTGTCAATTGAGCAGTTCTACCAGCCACCCAACTACCAATTCCATTTTTTCCAAGAATCATAGTTCAACTGCAAAGTCCTCACATACATGGCTTCTCAGAATCATAGTTCAACTGCAAAGTCCTCACATACATGGCTTCTCCTAGAAAACATTTGATTTACCACAGCCAATATTTCATGTACATCGCTTGCAGTCCCATTGTGTCATTCTCATGTCATCTCACACTGAGAAGGAAATTATTGGGAAGGAGACCTAGCGTACAGTCGATAACCAAGATCCCTAGCCTCGCCAAATAGTTGCTTGAACTATGCTTTGAATTTCCTGTGGTTCAATGGCTCTCTTTGTCAACATCTGTTGTGCATGTTTCCATGAATCAACACCTTTTGTTGAACCCAGCAGATCCATTATGTGTACTACCCCCTCTATCGATTGTATTTTTCCTCCTCTTCTTCATTATCAACCAAGCCAAACCAGACAAGAGGATGAGGTTGGGCATGTCCGTTGGAACAATTACCTCATCCTTGTGATTTTCAAGTGCTTGAGTAACTGGGAAAATTTCTTTCTGCAGAACTTGGGCCAGCTACTACTTGAATTTATGGAATACAGGATGAAGCATGCCCGTTATTTTTCGATCCAAAGGAATACAAAGAAGACAGGCGATGCCAGCCCAGAAAAATGTAGACCAAATCTAGCTACCACCTCTAAGACGACCTTACTCATTCCAAAAGTTTTCCATGACTGCAACAACAGCCCAGACAAATGGTTTTCACTTACTCAAGCAATGTGCAGGTACCCAACCTAGCCACATTCACAATGTTGACAATTCAACATAACATTATTTTGACATCCCATCACGGCTTGAGTCGAGGACCACCAAGATAATATCATGTGAAACTTGCTAAGTACCGAATGTTAATGTTAGAAATCTGTAATAGGGTACAATATCTAGAAAAATAATCCATCCTACACCACATGTCAACATTGTCCTCTCTTTCTCTTCTTGTTGCTATATAACACTAACTGCATCAAGTGATAGTGTTAAGAGATGTAAATAAATAATATCATTTAGTTTCCTGTTAAGAACCAAATATCAATATAGCATAGAAAAACCTCAAAATA